>RJWH01001240.1:0-30976 GCA_004363575.1 Solenodon paradoxus | reverse complement strand
CTCAGTCAATGCCAGGCAGACTGAAGACATGAATTTTCTTAATGTAAAAATATGTGTTTACACCACATATCCTTGTGTTTAATCTAATGTAGAGTGTATAAAAATCATTAACTTTCTTCAATCTTATATTTTGACAAACCAATGTAAACTTAAAATTTTACCATTTTTGAAATCCATCTATTGAATTTTTCAGTCTAAATCTCTGAAATAAAATTTGGTGTTTTTGATAATACGTACTATTTTAACAGCATCTAAGCCAAAAATAGGTTCAGTTGTATGACTGAAAACTTGAATAAAATTATTTCAAATAAAATAAAGATTCATTTTTTTCTCTTAAGAGAGATTTTCAAGTGAATTGTGGCAGTTCTATAAGCCATCAGGATCCTAAGCTCTTTCTCTCTGCTGTACATCCTTACTAGCATATTTTTCCCATTTCCAAAATAAACTCATTAATGCAAGCCATTATGCTAACTCTCTTCATCATGCCCGAATTTAAAAGGAAAGGAAAAGAGTGAAAAAGTGTACTTACAGCCAAGTTACAACCTTTAAAGAGCTTTTCTGGAATCGTCTCTAAACTATTCTAAACTATTCATATGGCACTATGAATATACCTGCTTGCAAGGTATGTCAGGAAATTTAGAATCTTCTGGGACCATTAATGAATGGCCTTCACACAGGAATCTTATGTAAGGGAAAATAAGTGAATGGTCATTTTTTATGCAACTAGTCACCATCAAATATGGCAAAGATTAACTAGAGTGATTCACTTTCAAAATAATGATGTGTGTTTGAACAGATTGATTATAATGAAAAGTGAAGTTATTTAAAATGAAATAGACTTTTAGCTAATAAAAGCAAATCAGTGATTGTGGGAAGAGAATGAGGAAGGTAGGCAGGCAAACTGGATGGGGCAATCAATTGCATAGTGAAGGAAAAATTAAAATGGCAGTGAACTTAATGCATTATATACAGATGTGAATTTCCTATGATGCTCACCTTAAACCTATATGATGGTTTAAAACTATTACGATGCAATATTCCTTCAATAAAATAAAAAAGTAAAAAGCAACAATAAGTATATTATTTAAATTAAGTGGTGACAAATATATAAATTAAAACATTGATCTAACTATATTGAAATACAAAATTGTAAGGGATTTAAATAGTCATACAGATCAGTAGAACAAAACTGAGAACTGAGAGCCCAGAAACAAATCCACACATACAAGGACAATAAATTTACAACAAAGGAAGCAAGGTCATACTATGGGCAAGGAAAATCTCTTCAATAAATGGTGTTGGGAAAACTGGACAATTACATATAAAAGGTTGAAACTAAATCATTAACATGATGTACACTCAAAAAAATTTCAAAATAAATTAAAGATTTAGATTTAAGTCCTGACACCATAAAATACATAGAATTAAACATAGGGAAAACACTCCTTGAGAGATGTTTTTGGGAACCTGGCTAAAATGTCCAAGGAAATAAAATCCAAAATAAAGTTAAGATTACATCAAACTAAAATCTTTATGCACAGAGAAAGAAACTATCACCCAAACAAAAAGACATTCTACTGAATTGGAGAAGGAATGTGCATATCACACATCCGATAAAAGTTTAATAAACAAAATATAAAAAGAACTCATAAAACTCAACAGCATAAAAACAAATAATCCAATTAAAAATGAGCAGATCTTAATGGACTACTCCAAAAAAGGCCAACAGATGGCTATTAGGCACATGAAAAGATATTCTACCTTTTAGGGAAATACAAATCAGAACAATAATGAGCTATCACCTCACACCTGTGAGACTAGCTATTATTCAAAAGACTAGACACAAGTGTTGATGAGGATGTGGAAAAAAGGGAGCTCTTATAAACTATTGGTGAAAGTGAAAATGTTGCAATCATTATGGAAAACAGTATGGAATTTTCTCAAACAATTGAAACTGTAAATACCATATGACACAGTTACTCATCTGCTGAGTGTTTACCCTAAAAACAGCAACACTAATTCAGAGCTATAGGCATTCTCATGTTCACTATAGCATGATTTACAATATTCTAGGGCTGGAAAAAACCTGTGTTCACCAACAGATGAGTGGATAAAGAAGACGTGATATGCCATATTTTGCTTTGTATAATACCCTCCCATGCATAATGCACACCGACATTTAGTGCCAAAACTTTCAGGAAAAAAATCTACCTTTTTAATTCAAGATTTTATTTGTTTATACTTAGGTACTTGTCTTTTGGATTATAAGGAATTTTAGAATCTATTTTTTAATGTTATAGTACAGAAAATTTGATGTAACAAATAATTACAAACACTAAAACAGACACAAGGTGCAAGAAGCTTTCTCTCTGTCCCCGCAAAGTCTGAGGACACTCTCTGTGGGAGAGGGTCCACAGTGTCTCTCGGCAGCTCTGTTGCCAGGCTCTTTAGCATATTCAATAACTTAGCTTAAAGCTTGCAGTGTCTGTATATTTTATAAAAATATCAGCTAGATTGCTAGCTCCCACCTAAAGTGTATGAGGCAAAATGTCATGCTGTTCACCCCATGGCAATAAAGTTGGCTTCACCTATCTTATCAAGTCAGAGTCACGCTCTCTGTGGACAACTGTATGTCACTCTTTGTTTCATTTCATTGAATTGTTGGCTGAAATTGTTTTGTTGCAAGTTCTTCATAAGTGCAATATTTATATTCCAGGGTGCTATTTTGCATGTGGATATCATTATTAATTTCTAGAGGTACACTTTCAACTCATAAGCATAAAAAAAAATTAAAACATTTATATAGATACGTAATTAGTACTAGCCATGTATAATGCACATCCTTATTTTTCTCTCAAAAATTGGGGAATAAAATATGCATTATAAATGGCAAAAGATGTCATATACCCAATAGAATACTACTCAGCTATCAAAAAGACAAGATCCTGCCAATTAAAATAATGTGTATGGGACTAAAGGGCACTATGCTTAGTGAAAATAAGCCAGAAAGAGAAAAATAGACATTTTATGATATCACTCTTGTGTGGTATACAGTGAAGTCAATAAAAAAATAAATTAAATCAAACAAAAAAAGTCTCAGACTTTGAAAGCAAATTAGTATGTTAAGGAAGAGACTGTGAGAGACTGTATGTATATGGGCAAACTAGGTAGAAAGAACCCATTTTATAGTGAAAGAACTGAAATATTAATTAACTTAGTTTAATAGACACAGAGGTAGATTTATTATTATGTACACTTTAGACTGTTGTAGTGTTAAAAGAGAGAAGGGACATTTTTAATATAAATCAATATATTTTCCTGATGTTAATAAGCCAACTATCAATTAGTCAATTTTGAAAATGAAAAATAAGTCATACTTAAATGTTTAAAACCGAAGAATCAAGATATAACACTCAGAGAACAATTTCATGACATGAAATGGAAACCAGCATTGAATCAGCTCTAATAAATACACTCATTAGCTCTATTTAGTTGAGCCAGTTCTTATCAATACAATCATTGTGTAATTACATTATGCAGTTTTTTTAATTTTAGACTTAAATATAACAGACAGTCCGACTTTTTAATCCTTACTTTTGTTTTAACTTTGAATTTAATCTTGCTTGTAGATGTCTCATACATAATAGAATGAACAGAAAGCTCATAGATTAGAAAGCCAGAGCAAGTATGGCTCTCACTATGCTAGTCTACATCATAAGAATGCTGTTTTTAATTAATTTGAAGCTTGAATCACAGCAATTATGGGCATACTGACCTGGGCTTACACTACCACAGACCTCCTTCCAAAGACTTTACACTTCCTTGTAATAAAAATCATTGAAAAGGAATCAAAGTTCCAAGAAGAAAATGACCTGGAGCATATTCAGAAGCATAGGGTTCCTCAGTGACAAAAATTCAGTTCTGATGTCTACTTTGACGTCTTTACTAGACATAGACAGACCTGTCAAAATGAACTAGTGAGAAAATCTTTCTCCTCTACTCCCTAGTCCTTCAAATTCTTACCAGGTCCCCAATTGGGGAAGCAGATCTGAAATTTTGATTCTCCTGGTGTCTTGCCTGTCTTATGCAACAATGTTTTTTCTTTCCTCAAAACCCAGTGTCATAGTATTGGAATAGCATTGTTCATGATAGGCATGGGCTCATTGTTCATATCAAAATTAAACCATAAAAGCATAAAACTGTAAATTAAACCATAAAAGCATATACAGTTAAATGAGGAAAATATAGCTGGTTCTGGGAAGTCTAGGTTTGGGGAAACAGACATTGGGCACTATTGCTTTTCTTTATAAACCCTCTTTTCCACATAATATGTTTGGTTTTTTATAGAGTATTATTTTGTCTTTTAAACATATTCAGGTATTACTCTGTAAAATGTATTTTGTAAATTAATAGAACATTGTATCAAAGCACATGCACTTTTACACTTCTCATATATTAATTTATTAAAATAAGGGAATATACAAATCATTAAGTATTTCTGTTGTAGAAATATTAAAATTTAGTATAAAGTGAAAATATGCACACATATAATACAAAATAGAATTGGAAAGTACTAAAAAAATATTGAGACAGGAATTTAGGGGAGGAAGAAATTCTATTATTAAATATACCATAGAGGCAGATGGATTTATTTTTCCATAACAACAGTTTTGTATTATCTTCTGCTTTCATTATTTTTTGTTTCCTTAGATCATAATCAGAATTTTTTACAAATTAAAGATTTGGGAAGCGATAGACTCAAACCCATACAGAATCAAGATTTTTGGTCATTAAGAAGCCAGTTACCAAGAAAGAAAAGAAGCATTAACTAGAACATCACAAAAGGTACTCTGGAGAGACCACTGCATTTGGAAGTAGGCATCTCACCAGACCAGAAGGGTAAGCTGTGTGAGTGACAAGAATGCCAAAGCCAGCAAACTTTGTCAAAGATGCATTGAAGCACTGATACATACCATATCATAAAAACTGATGCTCATGGTAAAATTCTTAACACAAATAACACCCCCTCCCCTCAAAAAAGACTTTCTGGTAAGCTCTATTTACTAAGAAAGAAATGAGCATTTCATCTTTATAATTATTGTTCACATCTGTTAAAATATAAGCTAAGGCATGTTAAAAAAAACTTCTATTTTTTATTGGCACAAAAATCCATTCTTAACAGCCAGCACCAAACTGGAAGTGGCTAGAGGTATTCTTCTGAGAGTAGAGAGAGACTTTAATAAAGGCAGAAGCAAAGTAACGAAAGTATTGATTGACTGTATCTTAAAATTTAGTTGTCTGTGGTTGATTGCTCTTAGGATTTCAATTTATAACTTTAAGGCTTTATAGGTTTAGATTTGCAATTGCTTGTTAGGTCTAATAGTCTCCTTGTTTAATTAACTTAATGTGTTAAAATGACAACATGCATAAAATTTCCTTTATTTAGAAATAAGAGTGAATAAAACACATGCCAGTGAAATGTTGCACTACCTTCAAAGATGTTAGCCAGCAAATGAGAGTGGCTAGAAACAGTTTATCTTCTTATAGCTTCAATTTACTGTGGCTTTGTTGTATTATCTCATAGTCAGAAGGCACTAGAGATGATAGGTCTTCATAAATTGTCTCTATCATCATTAAATTCCAAGCTTTTTGGAGTACCATCACCTGTATCTACAAGTAAAAGTGAGTGGAATGTTTACTTTTATTCCTTGCTTTGTCATTTGAAGTAGGCTGGACTAAATTTCATGAACACGTATCATTTTTACATTTAATTAGAGTGGAGAATATGACTTTTGAAAAAGCTAAATGTTTGCTGCAGTGATGTTTCTTTCAAAATGTCTATGGTGATTGATTCAACAGTTAGTGTGCTATAAAAGAAAACGGGGGGAAATAGGGCTATAAATATGCAAAGATAAGATAGTACTGAGTAAGTGTGCTTTATGAAGTAATGTATGTTCTCTGTGAGTCTGAGTGTGAAGACAGAGAATAATTTGCATTTTATTCATGATTTCTATACTTGGTTTTGATTTCAACAACCCCAGCATATATACTTAGTAATTTCCTGCAGGACAAATGGTTTTAGTCTAAAAATTACTCTACTTAGAAAATGGAATAAAAAAGGCAATGGTTTTCAAGAAGTATTTACACTACCTTTCCTCTCCACCATTCATAACTTTGTATGTTATAGGTGTAAATTAAAATGTATATAGGGAGGGAGAGACACATAATATTTTTGACCCTAGACAAGAGCACTTTGTTTCTGATAGGAAGATTTCTGAGAGTAGTCTTCTCATGAGCAATTAGTAAGACAGAGGTCCCCTCTACAGGATTCTAGGTTGAATTTGGACTGAAGCTTTTCTCTTTTGTTTGGGTTTCATGGAGGTATTTTCCCCAAATTATAAAAAGCTTCATGTATGGTCTGATACATAGGCACCTTTTCATTGATTTCAGCTGGTGAATCTTCCACAGAAGTAGGAGTCTCATACTCACCACAATTTTTTGGATTTTTTCCGAGTTATCTTTTTTGTTCTCTAGATCCATGCTTACACAGATTTTCTTTGGATACTGTCTCAACTTTTAAGTAATACATAATATTTTAGTTAATACTACTCCTTATCATGATCTTATACAGCTTACAGAGCATACTTTAGAACTGCATCTAATATTTCTATGTAATAGAATTTCCTTTTATCTTTAATGCAGATATGGTGCAATGACTGAGTTTTGGATAGGAGAGGCAAGGTAAAGGGTCTTGCAATTTCCTCAAGGCCATTGCTATCACAGTGATCACATAATCTTTAGAATATTTCTGGACAGGTTTATTTGAATATAAGAACAGAATTCTTCATAGTTTATTAAGGACTATAAAACCTAAGCAAAATTTTCATAATGACATTACCCTTCAGATTAAAAAAAAAGTTCTTTATTCTGGGTTTGGCATACAACCTTCTGAATTCTTATCAAAAATAATTATTTAAATAGAAAAAATAATTTTAACTTATAGAACTCATTTTTCAGAGTGTTTTGGGCCAGTATAAGGAAGCATTACAAAATTGATCACTGTTTGATAAAAATAGGATTTTTACACTATTTTTGTATTAGAATATCTTACATTGAAGTTTCAAAATTCAGCAAATCTACATTAGAAATCTGAAAGCGATTTGGAACTGGAAAGATGATAAATACACGAAGTCTAAATTATCTTTGGAAATATTCCCATTTTAGTGATAAATACATTAATGTTTTCCCTCTCATGAAAAAGCACTATATTAAGTTTATTAGGGTACTTTAGAGTAGGGTGTACAAGTATTATCACAGATATTTCATTTATCAGGTAAGTAAATTTAAAGGTATTAAAAACGTGTTACTTATATTGGCAAAAGACTATCCTGAAATGATCTTATCAAGGAGTCAAGATGAAAAAACAAACAAAAAATAGTCAAAGGCCTTTCTCACAGGTAATTATTAGTGAAGAATTTTCACAGGAAAGTTGTTACTAATCCAAAAACCTAATCTGAGCCAAGTGTATGCAGGAGAATGTGACAGACATACCACTTTGCAATTTAGGCAGAAACTAATACCAGGAACACTAAGATAGCTTATGATTTGACAGAGAAGAATAAAATTTATGTGATGAATATTCTCAAATTACAATGTCTTGTTACACTTATTGTGACTTCATTATTTTAAGCCAAATCTTGCTGCAATAAACATATCTATCTGTGGATAATTCTGTTTGGAAATAAGTAAAATTGTTACTTTTCCGAAGCATGGAACTGTGAAAAACAAACATAAGGGAAGTCATATTTAAATAGGATGAGTTGTCTAGATGTGAAAAAAAGTAACAAAGCTGCACCTTAACTGCAAAACATTCCTGGCACCTGGCTAGCTGAGCCCTTTGTGCAAACGGAGACCTCAGATAATGGAAAAATGTTAAAAATGTCACATATGTGGGAACTGGCAAAACCATGGTTACTCTTGCTAAAAAGATTAACTGCTTTCGTTTTGCATCTGTAAACCAATACGCAGGAGCTATGTGCCTATATAAACCCTGAGCTACATACAATTGGGGCTGTATGATTTGGGTGGTGCTCTCCCCCATACAGCCACTGGCTAATAAACTTCTCTTAAATTCTCCTTAACTCTGGTATGTCTTTCCAATCTCATTGGTTACTTTGTAATAGATGGAGCATTTATTGTTGACAGTTTGCATTGGGTCAAAAGATCTTAAAAATAGCAATCATTTTGTGAACCAGAACCCAGCAGGAGAATGAACATCCTGATCACAAAAACTGAGAATTATGGACATTTGCCAGAGGATAGAATAAGTATCCATGTATGTACAGCCAAAATAGTTTAAACTTGCCTAATTGACTCTTTAACCATTAACTCATTTTACTTTTTTATTCCCCCAACTTTCACCTCTCTTTGGGGCACATTTTAGGTTTCACCTGAAAATATAGGCCTTTTACTCCCAAATAAAAGTTTGATTTCCTCTCATTTTGACTTTTTCTTTGTAGGTTAACAAAACTACTGTTTTCCTTATTGGCTATTTGAAGTCAGTCTTCAACAATCAATGTCTATTCTGTGTGTGTATATAATTTTGGTTTGACAGTGCACAGGCACAGAGAAAATTTCCCATCCTTCTCGATTTTTTCAAGAGATAAACAAATTAACATCAAGCATGGTTAGTGGGTAAAAAAAAACAAATTTAGTGAAGCATACATGAAAAATTTACAGGGCTAGAAATTTTGAGGTATATTAGACAATTTCACATCTTGTGCAGAGGCATGGGGGAGGAACCTGGAGCATCAAGGAAAGAAGAAAGGGGTCTTCACAGGACCGATCTTTACTCTAAAAGTAAATACTTCTTAATGAGGACTTGTTCACAAACTTAAATGGGGATTATAATCTTCACAAACAGCATTCTTCCCAGAGATACGGAAACAAAGATCATTTCATCCAGTAGGATACAGAATTAGTGAGTGGTGATCTCTTCTTTGACTCAGGGGAGGGTAGAGGGGCTAAGGAAAAAAGATAGGAGTTTCTCCTTAGTCTCTGGGAGTACCATTGTCTTCATCAAAACAATCTTCATGTCAAAGGGGCTGTCTATAGGAGCCCAGTTCTAAGACATTGGGGGAAATCTGTTTTCAGCCTTTCCAACGAACATGTTAATTCAAGTACTTAATCATCAATTTATGTGAAATTGGCCATGTTAGATGGGTAGTTTTGAACAATTGGGTATTTGTTTACCAAGTAAATGCAGTAAATGTAAGAAAGACAAAGAGGGAGGATATAAAGATGTGCAAACCACACATGGATAATTTATGGTAAAAGAAATATATATGAAAATATCACTGTTACTCAAGATTTCATGCATTGATGATAAAGGCACAAAATAAAAAGGTGCAAGAATTTAGAAGAAAGAGATTCAATGAAATAAAAAGCTTCAAGAAACACTTTTTTTATTTGATTTGGATCCTGTAAAGTTATTGTTTGGGAACATAGAGTAGAACAAGGAAAGTAAGTACAAGATTTTTTAGAAAATAGAAGCAATAAAATGTTTTCCAGAATAGAACATTCATCTGGAGTATATAAAAGACTATAAAGCTTGGAAAAAAATTAAGTTCATAAGGTACCAGTCTGTATGTTCCAAGTTTCATAATTTAGATTTTAATATAATGGTATTTTGAAAGACAAGTTTTGGTGCAGTACTGGATAGCAAGGTAAAAAAATAAATATTGTATAGATACGTTGTTCATAATGTTTTTAAAGTAATAGGCCCAACTTTTCACTACAAAGTGCAGAATTGTTGCAGGTAGACGACTAAGTCTTTTATTCTCTCTTTTGTTCAATTTATATGTATTTTTATTGAAACACAGTTTATACATATTTGATTTTTGCTTTTAAATTTTTCCAGTAATCATTTTTATCAGCAATTCTGGGATATTTATACCTGTCTATCTTGAAAATATGTAAATCAGGCAGTCTTTTGAGAATTCAACTGCAGTTAGCTGAATACTGTACGATTATTCATATGACTACCCAGAAAAACTTTCAAATAATTCCAGTAGGTTCAGAAAGATGAAAGCCATTTTTTAAATGATCACATCCTTATATCAGTGGCTCTAACAGCTATCATCATAACATCTCTCTTTTAAATTTTTTCTTACATATTAAAGATAAAGATGTACACCTAAGATGATATATCATGTCTGTTCAGATTAGTGCAAACCCACACACACATATATACTCATGCATGTATATGTACTTCACAAAAGATTTTAAAATATTAATAGCAGCTTTATTAATATGTAATATACTATATTCTAGCTGCAAGCAGTCTAAATGTCTATCAATAGAAGAATAAATAAATTGGGTACATTTGGAATCGTACTCATCAATAAAGAGATAAAGCATAGGCAAAAATAGCAACATTAATGAGTACACAAAGAACACAAATATCTTATGCAATGTAGTACAACTTATATGATTTTATATATATGAAATTCTAAGATTGGCAGCACTTTTCTAAGGTGAGAAGAGAACTATGACTGTCTTTGAGATCTGTGGATGAAGAACGGATGGGGAAAGAGAAGGAATTTGAGAACCCAGGGTAATGTTTATATATTGAGAGTTTTGGGGGGGTTACATGTGTTAAAGAGGACGTGTTTCTCCCTGTACCCTTCTAGGTTCATAGACTGAGCAATAATAAAATTGACACGAAAGATTAGCAAGAAAAACACAAACTTTAAATCCGTGTATGAGCCCATCTTCTGCTCATTCAAGCAAACATATAGTCTTTGAAAGTGGGCAGTGAACTTAGGAGGGACAAAGAGAACAGCAAAAAAACTTTTCAATTTCTTTGGTCCCAAAATATGAATCTATGCACTTGTTGAAAGTCAATGAGTGTTCACTTAAAGTTTCTGCATTTCATTGGCTGTGAATACAAAATCAAAATAAATAAATATGTGTAAATAAATGTTAAATCCTAGAAAGTAAATTGCAAGATTAAATATTTATGGGAAGTCTATTGTCTGATATGTACATAATATTGATTGATGTATGGATGAAGCAAAGAATCAAATATATGCTATCAAGTATAATAAAATGTAGAGGTGCAACTTTGTGGCTCAGGGAACTGAGACACTTGTGTGTGAAATATATGCAGCCCAGGGAGCTGGGTTCAAGACCAAGGTCTGGGGTGGAAAACTGAAAATAAACAATTAACTGAAGATATTTCTTCCTTTTCTTTTCTTTCTTAAACACTTCTTCCTCTTTTTACTCCCTTCTCTAAAAATGATGATGATGATGATGATGATATATACTAAAATGTAAAACATAGAAGATTATTTTGGGTCTTGTGATAATTAACAAAAAAATTCATCCTGTTTTTAAATTTTCATAATTAACTATTGGAAAATCACTTTTTCAGTTTATTTTTATTATATTGTAGCACTGAACATATGTCTGGTACTTAGTGCTCAATTCAAATTTCAATTGAAAAAATAATAAATTAAGAATAAGAATTAAGAACAAGGAGTTCTCATTAAAAAGTCTAGTTCAGTCCTTTTTAAAATAGAATTTTACTAATCATCTCCGTGATTTCAACTGAAAACTAGCTTTTCACTTCTTTCCCTGTACAAACTTTGCCATCTGCACATTTACAAAGAACTAAGATGATACTGAGAATCAAATTATTTCTCAACCACAGAGGATCAACAGATTTTCTAGATAGCCCCTGTCCCAAGGATGGAGGGAGGAAGGCGGCGGATGAAGAAGCAACAGTAAAAAAGTATAGATTTTACTGTAATATTTATTAACCATAAAAAAGAAAATCTTATAATCTAGACAGATTCAATAATGTGAAAGTTTTGGTGGTTGTTGCTTTAATATTCCTTAAAATCTTTCAGATTTCTGTCTCCTCTCCCTTCTTATGCCCAAGATGGAACACGTGTTTAAGAAGGAGGGATGTAGCTTTTAAAGTCTCTGGGTGGTGGGTAGTAGTTGGTAGACAGTATTGTTTTATTGCATTTTTAGTGCAGAAATAGCTGGTCTGAGCAGCTACCATAACTTCTGAGTCTGATACAAAACTATGCCTGGATAAATCAGTCTTTTCTCATACATAGTTATCTTCCCATTTTTCCTTTGACTAGGTCTTTATGGGTTTCTTTGGGTAGTTGTAACAAATTACCATAAGCATGGTAACAGATATTTATTCTCTTATCATTCTGGAAACTAGAAGTCCGAACTCAAGATGCTAAGAGGTTTGAGTCTTATGAAAGATTCTAAAAATAGAAACTCTCTCCAAAGCTCTTTCATATCTTGTAGTGGTAGCCAGTTATCCTTGGAATTCTTTGGTTTGTAGATGCATTTCTCTAACATGCCCTGTCATCACCTAGAATTCTCTTTGATGTGTCCCTCATTAATGTGATTTTTTAATAAAGACATCAGTCATTTAATTTAGGACTTACTCCCACCTAAGGATTTAGGACCCACCATATGACTTTATTTTAACTAATTACATCTGCAAATACATGATTTTTAAATAAGTTCACGTTCTGGGGTTCTGAGAAAATATAAGTTTTTAGAGGACAGAATTCATCTCAGTACAAGGTCCCAGCATGAGTTTTGCTCATTTGCTTAGTTTCTGTAATGTGGTGATAGTTGCCAGAGTCCTGATATAGGCATGTCATTTGTAGCTCTTAACTACAGGTGATCTTTCTCTAAAAGAAGTAACCGTTGGCATACTCCTCAAATACATTTCAGCAGGTATTTTGTTCTTCTGTTCTGCATTCTTATTTACTGAATATAAGAAAATCTCTAGCATGGGGACCACTCTTTGAGAATTATTGCTCTAGACCTAAGTATCATAGTTTGTTATTTAGGACTTTGGTCAGAGGATATACATCTGGACACATCCCCAACATCTCTGCTCTGATAGAAGGTGAGGTCTTCCAGTTTTCTACGTTCTCTATACCAGAGTCTTTTTGCCAAAACTTGGTAAATTTCAATGATGAAAGGTGGGGGCTTTGTTTTCTACTTTCTCTGATCACTTTCATCTTAGCATTGTCTATAGTTTTCAGAAGAAGTGATATTCTAATGACTCTGGATTACTGGCCCATGCTAGCTAATCACATGTAAAATAAATAAATTTATGGAATTCTTTTAAACTCTAGTATACCTTCAATTTATTATTGCTTTTAATTTAAATTTTAAGATTCATTTATTTTGTTTTCCAGCTTCTTTGCAAGCTGAATGTTCACACTGTTGAAAGAGAAACTGAGATACAAAAAATGTTGAAGTATGTATTTGAGCAAACATTGATCTGAATTAGGTAGCACCAACCAAATATTGTTAGGAGCACTCCACAGCAGAAGATAAGGGAAAGGCTTTAGTAGAGCAGATGTGGAAGTAAAGAAGGGAATATTATTTGGTTGGGTATAGCTTAAGTGGTTGTTGAAAGCCTAGTTTATCCGTTATGATGGTTGTTTCTAAGTTTTGCTTCTAAATCTTGGGGCATTCACAGAAATTGATGTTGGTTGAAGTTTCTTTCTCTTATATTAGATACCAAAGCTTTAGAACCACCCCCCAAAAATGAGCTTCTTGTTTAATTAACAGCACTTCCCCACAAAACTAAAACAATTGGCTACGTGAAGTTTATCAGTTCATGCACATGAAAATGCAAGGAGAAAATAGTATTAATAAAAACAAAATATCATAGTTATTAAAAATATTCACACTTAGGATTTTCCACAAATATTTATCAATTGTCAACAACACCCTAAGCAGTACATTCACAGTATCAAATATATTACTTCTTTCAATAACTTGCAACAGACGGATATGCCTGTTACATATTACTCTTCATACTCCATTGCTGTCACACAATTTTTTCTTGCATGTTCTTATTTGCAATTCATAACTTCAAGAATTATAATAATTTTAACCACAGGATTTGAAACTCAGAGGCGTAAGGTCAATGAACTATTACAAGAAAAAAATCAGAAAAATCTCAGGTTTTATGACTCCCAATTTAGTACTCTTTACATATGTTCCTAGTGAAATATTTTATAATTCTTCCTTTAAAATAAAATTATCTTTGGCAATTCATTGAATTGCTGAGTCTGAGGTTTGTGAGGTGTATCTGAAACAAACATTAGGAATAGAAAATTGTCTTTCTATTCCAAGGAATGCTAAAAGAATTAACAGCGACTTGAAAGATTTTATAAAAATTAAGATGAAATAAAGGTATTTTGTGTTATATTTAGAGATGTCTGACAGCAATATTTTTTTCTTGTGGAGTGCTAACTGACTTCATTCCCCTTTCTTTCATAATAAAATGATTTTAGTTTACCTGTTTACACTTCTCATATCAATAGCTACTAGAAGTAGCCAGGCGATTATCATCTGATCAGGTGTTTAAAATATAAATGATAAAACAAAATATAACATTTCCCAGTGTGGGAAGGATAAAAAGTTTTCTCTACCAAAAATCTTGCACTGATATAAAGCAGAGATCTGCCACAGCTGAGGGGAAGACAGGACGCTTGCTCCAATCCAAAATATCTTCCCCAGATATCCACTGGTTCAAAGCAGAAGTCAGCTGTCACAGGAGAAGGTTCAGGGCTACCAAGTTCATCTAACCCTTGAAGCAAGAGTACATAGACCTCTCTAAGACTGTGTATGGAACAGAAGAACTGGGGAACTCTATCTGATCCCAGTTGTGAGCTAGTCATCAAGTTAGAGAGCAGTTGATGTCTGACCTTATGTCCACCTTTGGCACCTGAGTCCCAGAGGTGCAGGTCTGCTGAATGCTAAGGATAAAGCAAAAATGCTGATTAAAATCTCTCTAGACACCCAGGACCTTCACTGAGCACAGAATAACAGCATTCCATTTGGAGTAATTTGCAGCCCTCAGTGCACCAAACCCAGCTGACTCGAGATGGATTCAACTACTTGCACTTATGATCTGACATAAAAAGAGGTGTCCTATTTCCATGCATTAGAGCTATTACCTCAATAGCTATTTACATACAATGCCCACTACTAAGTAGAAAATTACGACACAAAGCAAAGCACATAAAAAGCTACCCATTATCAGGTGAAAAAAAACACCAAAAACAATAAACCAGTCTCGTATTTGACTCAAATGTTGAAGCCATCAGACAGACTTCAACATAAATAAGTTCACTATATTATGGTTTAATTTTTTATAAAGGAATTATTTCAAGTGATTTTAAAGCACAGCAGCATATGTAGGATACAAAGTATAATATATCTTAATGTTAAAAATTCAAATAGGCCATAAGCTATTTTTAATAATATTAGTAATAAGATTGGAATCATCATTTTCAAATTTTACATACTATATGTGAAATTTATATATAAAATATACTTTATAGATTAACATGAAAAAGTATATAGAAACTATAAATGTAAATTATATTAGATAAATAAGCAAATATTTATATTGAAATTATTGAGAATCAAAGTGTAAGAGAAATGTAATAAAAAAGCAGCAAAAATTGTGATCTTAGATTTGGTTGTGAATGCTAATAAGCTCACAAGTTAGCTTCTCTTAATAGATCTAGAAAGTTTGATCACTCAATAAAAGCACAACGATAGGCTCTGATTATATACCATAAATTCCATTTTTCACTAAAAGAAAGCAGAGAGCATAATATCTAAGTTTAGACCCAGGATAGGAGTATAAAAAATGACCTTGGAATATTTTGTTGAATATGGAGACAAAAAGAAGACTATAAGTTCATATTAAAAGAATACATAAGCCATTTCAAAAGGAATTCCATTAGCAAAGATGGGTC
This sequence comes from Solenodon paradoxus, assembly GCA_004363575.1. Lineage (NCBI taxonomy): Eukaryota > Metazoa > Chordata > Mammalia > Eulipotyphla > Solenodontidae > Solenodon > Solenodon paradoxus. Next base: position 15,149 of record RJWH01001240.1, on the reverse strand, counting down.
AATGTGAGTGTTAAAATTGAAATATTATTCTTTCTTTTTTTTAAACGAAAGGTGAAGGCAGGGATGAAGGCAAGTAGGCAAGCAGGCTGCCTGGAAGAGAGAGGAGGATGAAACACTCCATTTATTTATTTTTTCATTTGTTGTTCACTATTGTTCTTTCCCCAGCCCCACCCCCACCCACGCCCAAGACTTGAATTTATGGATATGTGGTCTGAATCTTTTGGTGATGATTGACTTAACCATTGCTCCACCAAGGTGCACTTACAATGTTATTCTTCAGAGAAAAATTTCAGAACTAGATGAAAGGCTAATAAAATTAGAATATCACCTACTTGTAACACCTGATGAAATAGTAAAATAAGACAATGATCTTCAATGTCTACCAATATCTTTACCAAAAAAAAAAAAAAGGGGGGGGGACATTTATATGGGAAGAAAGACACTGATTATATCCAAATCACTGAAAAACATTAAATCAGAATATCTTTGGATGTAATCCCCTAAAATATATATGGTATCACCTGTGAATATGAAATTTTCTTTTAAAAAAGAATCCAAGTTCAATCTATCAAATTTAAGTTGATCTATTTAAAAGCACACAGGAAATACAGAAAATGGCACCGCAAGGGAACAATCTGCAACAGCTCCAATATGGGAAATTTTATACATCAACTTATGCCGCTTCTTCAACCTTTTCTTTATGAATTATTTATTGTAAAAAGAGTAGGAACTATTGGTAAAACAGACAATAACCACATTAGTCACATGCAAAATGTGGGCCTTGTTTTGATCCATACTATCACATGCAAAATGTGGGCCTTATTTTGAGCCACAATTGAATAATTCAACTGTAAAACTGTTATAAAATCAGGTAGATCTGAACAGTAACATTTGATATAAGATGATTTTTGTTAAGTTTTCATTTAGTTGTGATAATAACGTGCTATGCTTTTGTTTAAAGAAAAGTATTATATTTTGGAAATAGATATCTACTAAAGCATATTCAGAAGTTGAAGTTATGTCACACACATTGTTTTCAAAATAGTTTAAATATGTGGGGTTGTGGAGAGGTAATGATTGGGTAGATACAGAATAAAATATGATTGACCATGATTTATCAGTTTAATCTCAGTGATTGGTTCAGAATGATTCCTTACTTCTCATCAAATTTTTTATATTTTCCTTAATGAATATTAAAACTCAAAAAATCAATATTTAAAAATCTCATTAAAATTCATGAGTCAAATAAATGCAAAGGAAAAGTCAATATATAATAGGTGGGATACTATTAAATTAAGGAAACTTGATAGCCATTTGTGCTTATAATAAACAGAAATGTCAAAAATAACACTAAATTTCCAACTGAGTCAGAAAAATACTGAAATAATTAACTCAAACAAATGTGGAAATAATGAAAGTAAATGCAAAAACATAAATTAGGGCAATAGAAAACAATGATGTAATTAATAATAATAACCTAAAAATAGAAGCATCTCAGAAGAGGATTACTTTTTTGTTTCCACAAATTGGGAACTGAAGGACATTAGTTGGATAAATTAAATCCACCCAAAAGCTATAATTAGCATTAATCATCATATGAAACATCACCAGTGGTCCTTTTAACATCAGGAACCAGGTAAATATACTTAATATCACTGTCTCAGACAACAGTGAGCTAGAAAGTTATAACCTGTAATAAAACCAAATAAATCAATAAATAATATGAAAAGAGCAAGTATTAGAAAGGATGAAGCTATATTTGTTTCATATACAGAAAATACACTTAGCTACAAAGAAAATCCACAATTCTAAAAAGAAAAATATTTAAATTACTAAAGCTTAGAAAGATATCTAGATTTTAGATAAAGATAGAAGAGGCAATATGTTGATTGAAATTTATTTACTTCTAACTGTGGATTTACTGGTTTGTGTGATAATGCAGAAATTAAAATGAGGTTTAGTAGCTTTTCTTGCTTTGCCTGAAGTGAGATGTTGAATCAGCCCTACTACTCCATTCTCCCTGAGAGCAGTTCTTGCTGTCTGGTTTTCCAAGGTTATGAGCAATCAACCTTCGTTTTCCATTAGGATCAAGAGAGCAGCTTTCAGAATTTGTAAGGCCTGAGAATAACATCCAGAGATTATGATTTAATTGGTCTGTGCATCAAGATTTTAAAAACTCACTGATTCTATCATGTAGTTAAATTGGGAACACCTTTAAGAAGTGAGTGGAAAGGAAAACATGTTAAATATCTCTCCTAGGACTCCAGACTTCTTCCTTAAGTCCCCGACTTGTAATGCTTATTGTTATTCAATGTTCCAAGGATTTCATATGCAATGACTTAATTTACCTAAATTATATCAGAACTTCAGCTTAGTTTTGGCATATTTAAACTATGATCTGAAGCTTATTTGTCCCTTAGTCCAACAACCCTCTTTAGACCTACCTTGATGAACAAGACTGACTAAAACTATTGAAAGTAAAAATTTCTAGGCCATTTCCCAGACTCAGAAGGGTGGAGGAGTTTGGCAAGATGCATTTCAAACAAGAGCCCCAAGTTATTCTATTAATCAAGTAAGTTAAAGAAATGCTGCACACATAAAGCAATTAACTATCAAATTTTATTTTATGCTTTGTCATCTTATTTATCTGTTTTGCTGATAAAACAAATAAAGCATTTATTTTCTATGATGAGGAAGCATTCGTATTTTTCATTTTAGAGTATACATATGTGTTACCAGACCTGTCTGCCTGCTTCCCTCCCAGAAGGCTAAAAGTCTAGAGGGTGCATCAACGGAAGGAAAGAAGTTTCGTTACTGAAGCACCAGTCAAACAAGCAGGACACCATCTCTGACACAGATCCACCTCCTCAGCTGAAGGAGATACAGAACTCATATACCAAGTGAAGGTACTGGTGGGCAATGAAGGGAGAGGAGAGGTCTTTGTAACTGCTGGTGATTGCAAATATGTAGCACTGATGGGATCAGTTAGCTTATCAGGTCAGTCACAAGCCTTCTTGATCAGTGGAAGAAAATCAGTTCACTATTTCATGTAGTATATGCCTCAGAGATTCATCAGTGTTGCCTGAGGATTAGGCAATCTGCATCTCAGTTAATACCCAGTTAAATAAGGATGTAAAGGCATGCTTGTCCTTCTGACATCCTCCAAGGAGGAGGCTTGAATTCATTAAAAACTGGTCCCCTGAGACAAAGATATGACATCATCATTATGACTTTAGATAAACAGTGGCTTTAAATTATGAGTTTTATAAAGATTATTATATTTAAGCAAAATTCCCAGGAAATAGTTTACTTGAATTATCTCCGTAAAAACCTTATCAAGTATGAATTACAACCCTAGCAACAGGGAATATCGGAAAACTGAACTCCTTTGAACATTTCATTTTTGGGAAGCCTAAGCTGACTGTCTTTAATTGCCAAAGGAAACAGAGAAATATTTGTTGGGACAAGTGATTATTCCAAACCTTCTGACAGAATTTTCAATAATATTGAATGGCTTTTGATCTGTACAGTTGTTAGTTATTAGAACAATATTATGTAATTTATTACTAATATATAAGCAAATGTATGTGAGCTCACATTTTAGAATATTGGATTTGAGGATGCTTCATTTTAAATGAATTTTATATACTTTTATACTAAAGAAATGCTAACATATAAATCTCATATTGTGTGAAAACAATTTTCAGAGCACCAGATATATTTGAACTAAAAACATTTAGTAAGTTGCATTATAAGCAACTACACAATGGGTTTATATAGATCTTAAATGGTACAATATCTCTGGACTTTATATACCACATAAATATTGTCACCTATATATCACAAAAATAAATATTATTGAATAGTATGAAAATATCACCTAAGATGTTCAAGATTAAATTTTTTTTTTCAGAGCTAAATATCTATTATTAGATAATGTGAGGACAGACCATTCATTCTGACAAATGACTCTTTAGGATATAATTTGAAACAAATCTAATTCCTTCATTCTGAAACTCTTAATGGATCTAGGAGAAATTAATTGCATTGGACAAGAGGTAATTTAGGTGGAAAGATATGTTTTCCCCCTCTAAATAAAATATATTGTGAAGATACTGAAAATGTTTTCATAGTTCTGTTAATGCAAATGTCCCCCTCAAAAAAAAAAAAAAAAACCCGAATCAGAAACTTGTCTTCTTTTTGAAAAAGAATAATAAATTCATCAGAACCAAAGAGTACATTTTCCAGCTATTTAAACAAGTATTTTTAAAACTGGAAATCAAGTTGACATACTAAAACAAAAGAAAAAACAAAAGAAAAACCATAAAGTCAAGAGAAATTGAGACTCATTCATTTCATCTTCAATGGCTTACACTTTGATAAGTAAATTCTCCAATTATCTGTCGTATGAAATTTATAGTTTAGTCTGTGTGTATAGATATATGCATATAAAATATGTATATATGTGTGTGTGTGCATGTACAATGTATAATATGGATATATATGGGGTAGAAATATGTGTGTATATCTATGTCTATCTTTATATATATAGATATGTTTATAATTTGAAATATCAAGAGCACACTTCTCAATGACTGTTTTTGCTTCCAAATTTCTATTGCTTTACTTTATGTAGAATATTCCATTTCTTACATTATGAACTTGCCGTCTTAAAAAAACAAGAACTATGCATTGATTTATTTGAATGTATGTATGTCAATGCTGCTTTAAAGACAAAAAACATGACATAACAGGCTTCAAAGATCCTTTTCTTAGCAAAAAAATATCTTAAGATTGGGGTTTGAAGACACATTTACTTTTCAGAAAAAGAGTGGATAAATTAGTACAATACAGGATGTGATATCTTACTGATATTTCACTTTGTAGCTCACATTATATTTTAAAAGCATGAAAGAAAATTTTATTTTTGGAATAAGGATGGTGGAGGAGAGACTGAATGAAAAATTTAAGATTTATATGATATCTATTGGTTAGTTGTAGGGCTGAAATAACAGCATATACAAAACAGAAAATAAGCAGTCAAATCAAGGTTAATTGCATTATTTAATTCACAGATCCAGCTTTTACTTAGTAAAGTTCCACTTTCCAAATATGTTTGTCAAAAGAGAAACCCTGTGCAACTCTGCAGGTAGATCCATCCAAATCTCTTGCTAAAAGTAAATAAGAAAATAAATATTTACAACCTACTACCATAGCTTTGCTTCCACCATATATGGATTAAAAATGACATTTGTTCTGGAAAGAGGAAATGAATTTCTAGGAAAAAGTGACAGATAAAAGGAATACTATTGTGAGAAAGACCAGAAACAATGCAGAGCAAACAGATCAGCAATGGTGGAAAAATGTGAGAAAGAAAATGAGAAGTAAAAACAGTACTCTTGATATGACAATAGATATCAAATAGAAAGGTAAAACTAAATATACTCACTCTTTAAAAAGAAGTTAAACACAGTCAACTGTTTTTTAATTTTAAGAAATAAGCATTTATTCTGATTTCGTAAGAATAAATTAACAGTATAATGCCACAACTCGCATGGCTGTTCGAAAGCATACGTGAGAGGGGGCTACAGGAGCCTAAATAAAAAACACACAAACATACATCTAGTAAAGCAGGGGCCAGGTGGGACACCGCACTTCTTACAGACAGTGACACCATGCCTGGTTCCGTGGTTTATTTTATAGAACTGTGATACAATGAGGTAATGCAAATAAAACAAAGAAAGAAAGAAGGCAATTAACTCTACTGCTGTTATCGGGTAGCAACGTTGAAGTTTGAAGGCACAGCTGCAGATGGCTGTAAATCTACTTCTTGCTCTGCTAATTGGGAGAAACTTTGCAGAAGTGGGCAAAAAGTAAATCACTCCCAATACTATAAAGTTCTCTGAAATATCATATGAAGCTGTTTTAATGAGATCAACATTGATCAATAAAATAATTTTGATAATATAAGCTGATTAGCTGCATTTGAGTTCTAATATTATATAAGGTCACAATATGGGATCACTGATTATTAATCCTTCTAAAGTAAAAAAAAAGGATAGCTTGAAATGGTTGGCAAAAAAAACTGTAGATTCTAAGAACCATTACATTACACTACAATCACTGATCATCAGAGAAATTGATTTTGTAACCTTTGTGTCAGTAATAAGTTGAAATGAAAATTTAAAGGAAATGCTGTCTTTGTGTAATCTAGCAACATAAATTTTCATGGATATTCTGAACAGGTGCACAAGATCTTTTTACTGGCAAATCATCTGATTTTAATCACCAAATTCTATTGAAGTAACTTTATGACCAGCAGAGATTATTCCTTCCATCAGATTCACTGATGTTCTTTTTACAATTTTTATTCCTAAATTTCAGAATCATTTTTTACTACGTTTTAACCACATTTACTGAAAACCTTATAGAGTTCTTTTAAATGAAAATTCAAATTGTTGTTTTCAAGAAGCTGTGATACTATGTTAAAATGATTTAAATGAATAGTAAATGAGAATGGAAAAATAACATAAACCTTAGAATGTTTTCACAATAAAATCCTTCAATAATAAAGTAAACTGCAGTTTAAGAAAAAATACACTTTCATCAATTAAAAAAACTATTTAATATTATATTTAATGTTAGAATGAATAACTGAGAATATGCCTATGCCAACCCACAGATTTGAAACAATGCAAAAAGTTTAAAAAAAAAAAAAGCAGCTCCTATTTTTTTCCATCTTCTAAATACAAGAGAATTTGTCTTTATCCTGGAAATATAGTGCAAAGAATTCAGAGAAACTGTTGTCTGAAAAGTGAAGTCACCGGAAAAAGCAAAGTTGGTTTTAAAAATTAATTTACCTTCTAGACTTATTAGTTTATGTTATGTACTGATATAATTTACAGATATTACTCAGCTCCTGTTGAACATACTTGAAAAATCATGAAAAGGAAAAGATTTGAAAAAGTAGGGAATTCCATTATCTTGATTTTTAAATAATATTATAGATTGGATTTTCAAACATAAAAACAAATGAACCTGATATACACTCTTTTGCTTTATTACCAGATTTTTTCCAGTTGCATTATGCAGTGTGTTTTGTTTATTTTTTCTCTTCAGAATCTCTTTTATATATTCCAGGCACACTATACTAATATTTGTTTTTATTTGTTTTGTTTTTGCTTTCCTGGAATCTTGGTCTATTGTCTACATTTCAGCCAGCTAAGTTACAAAGAGGCATAATACCCTTTTATTTCTTTAAGTCAAATATATGCTCATTCATATTGTCATGCTTGTTTTTAAAAATATTTGTAGGAAATAATTTGTATAGGAAAAAATATATAAATGCATTGTATCAGTTAATCAAGTTAAAAAAAAATTCTACTCAGTCCTGTAAGCACAACCAGGAAGATAAACAATGTTATATCAACCTGGAAGCACCTTCTCCCTATTTCATTTTTTTTTCCAGAGTCACCACTATGACGGCGTTTAAAATCAGAGTAGCTTCAGCTATTTTGATGCAATATGGCCTCATCAACATTTCAGTTATAAGATTCATCTGATGATGTAGAAACTTACAGTTAAAAAATTTTCTTTGTCGTATCACATTCCAACATGAATGTGTCACAAGTTATACAACTATTCTCTATTGTCGGACATGTAGAAATTTAAGAATTTGGCACTCTTCTAAGTAGTTCCGCTATAAACATTCTAATATAGTGAGTTAGACAGTGTCTCTGAGTGAAGGGCTCCCTGACCACTAATCCATAGGGGTGTACAACTGCTTGGCAAGCTTCGATTTCTGCAGGCTTATGGAGAATCTTATCTACCCCTTCCAGAACCTTGCTCAAATCTTATTTATGTTAGGATAGGCAGTTAAGTAGTCATGAACTGGGGTCGACCAAGGGACATGAGGACACCAGAGATTACCATGATAGTAATAGCCTTATTGGCACAAAAGAAGTAGGTGGGCAAGATACAGGAAAAAAAAACCTGCAAGGGTCAAGGAATGTAGAAGAGGAACTCTGAGGAAGGGGGACTTTGAAACTGCCAAGCTTTATGAGAAACATATGAAAGGGGAGACATTGAGTCAGTCAGTTGGGCCCTCAGAGATAAAAATGGGAATATAAACTGACCCCAGAGATGGGCAGGTGCTTCAAACTCCCCATCTTGGAGTAATTGAAGTTACTCCTTTGGACGCCATCTGATTGCACTTTCCTGTAGCCTCGTAAAGTCTTACTTGACTCTACTCCTGTTTCCTGTTCTGAACTCTTTCGCATGTCAAACACAAGAACTGAGTTTCACTCATTCGCACTGGTAACAACTACCAGTTCATTGCACAAGTCTGAAACAGTCTATAACAGCTTAACCTTGACTGTTTTTCACTCAGGTATTTCTGGGGGTCCTAGAAGTCACTCCGCTCTGGTTTCTTTTGGTCAAGAGTTGCTAATCAGATGAACACTTGTGCAGAGGACAAGGGAAGTGTATATTGAGTAATTTGTGTTTTCAACATTTTCCCTGGTATTCTTGCAACAGGGGAAGAAAGACATTACCTGAGGATAACTAATGACTCTGATACCTCTCACCCTTTGGACAATATCTGATGATTGGATTGCCCAGATTTAAAAACCCTGTACTCCCAGCCCTCAGTGTAATGTCCTGGAATCTTGTCCTCTGTGCTGTAAATTAATGAATTTTTCTTAACAAAAGGAAGATGGAGAGGAGGAACAAGTTTTTTTTTCTTCATTTTTTTTAAGGAAGGAAGATAGGGAGACAAAGAAGAGGCATTTTTATTCATTTATTTAGTTTTTTTCACAGAGGCCAGCATCTCAGCTGCTTGAGCGACAGGGCACAGCCTATCCTTATGCATTTTAAGTATAAGCTTTGTTAAACTTTAAACTTCGTCTGAGGAACAGTCTGGTCTCTGAATAATTTGTATTATCCAAGATTCCCAGGACACACAGGTGGGATCTTTGGGGGTCTGTAACCCTAGTACATATGTAGCAAATGAATGTGAATAATACATTTCAGTAGGTTATCAACTTTATCACCAATAAATGGATTTTTTTCTACAAACTGAAAGTCTACTTTGGTTTTATTTGATTGTTTGCTTGGGTTCTCTTTATACCACATGAGTAAAATATTTGTCTTAGTCCTTACTCATTAACTAAGCATAATTCCTTTTAGTTCTATCCACATTTTTACAAATGGCAATATTTTATCTATTTTTTAAAAGAGTTGAGTAGTATTCTATTTATATATACTATATCTTCTTAATCTACTGATCTGTCAGTGGAAACTTAGTTGCTTCAAGCTCTTGTTTATTTTAAGCAATAGGATTGCATATATCTCTTTGAATTTGTGTTTGTGTGTGTGTGAGTTTCTTTTGTTTGTGTGATTTTTCATTATCCCAGAAGTGGGATAATGGAATTTTCTTCTCAATTTTTAGAGGAATTTCCATACTGTTTTACATAATGGTTGCACCAATATACAGTCCAACATTGTTTTCTCAGCCTCCTTGCCAACACTTGTTTGGAATCTTTTGGATAATAGCCATCCTCATAGGTGTGTGATGACTTTCCAATGTTGTTTTGATTTGCATTTTCCTAATAACAAAAGATGCAAAATATCTGGATCCTTTTCAAACAAATGACAACAACAATCAAAAGATGAATCTACGACAAAATTTAAATCCCTTCATCTTTGGTATTTCAGTTCCGTACAATAAATAAGGCCATACAACTACTTTAGATACCTTATTTGACAATGGCTTTCATAACAAGAAATTAGTGGTATCAGAAGCAAAAAAGGAAGAGTTTTAGACAGATCAGGTAAAAAGAGTCAACTGTACGGTAAAGGATAGAATTGGGACTATTGGTGCTGACTTCATCATCATAGACAGATGCTTATTTAGGCCAACACACACTTTAAGTCTGTAAAATGGTACATGCATTGTTTCTACCATAAATTTCCTTCAAATTCACCTAAACCCTCTTATTTACAACAACACATTTGCCTATAGGCAGCAGCTTTTAAAATATGCAAATAGACCCCTTTCAGGGAAATGACTTGAAAATTAGCATTCTTGTGCTTTGTGCCTTAAGAAGATAGACACCTAAGAACTATCTTTTTTTGTAAAACTAGTAAATGGAATCTTGAAAGCTTATCAGAGCCCTGAGATCAACAGTTGGGGTACAAATGAATATGCTAGCTCTTTCTAGGAAGAGCCTGACAACTTGGAATGTTCTAAAAAGGAAAGGTAGGGGAAGTGTCTGCAGGTCTGCCTGGTCCCTGAGTAGGATTGCAATCAACTTCTCCTAAATGCTAAATTAAAGTCTGACTCGCTGGCAGCAACTTTTAAAATATGCAAATAGATCTATTTAGGAAAAGACTAGGAAGTGGGCATTTTTTGTCTTTTTCTACTGTCCACAAAGAAATCCGGAAGCCAGTCAAGCTCTGGAAGGATTGACAGAATAAATGCTTACTAGTTGGCTATAATCTTGTGAACATTTTGATGGAACTCTCACTGGTTTTCAGAGTTAGGTGTTTTGGAGTCCTGTACCTGATATCGGAGTCTTAAAAGTAGAAATACAACCAAACTCCTGGTTCTTGTGCAGAAGCCCTGAAAGAAAATTGAACAGAAGACTTGGGGAAAGGGCAAGGGCTGACTCATTACTGAGCAAATGAAGACATGGGAGAACCAAGTCTCAAATCCACAGTCTGTCTGAGTAAAGCAAGCAGGGGTTTTAAAGAGACTTTAGAAATGGGCTCGACATTTTAAATTCAGGTCAGTATCATTTATGACCAGATGATGACTTATCAGTGTCAGTTCCCAAGGCCTGCAGGTCACCTAATTGATACTTTACAGGTCTGGTGGACACACATTCTTTCAAGGTTGAGATTAAGTTTAGCTCTAGACAGGAGGAATGTTATTTTCAGCTCTCTATGGCTTTCAGGAGAGGGGAGGAGGAAGAAGGGAAAGAAAAGACGTTATATTTCAAAAAACAACAACAAAAACCCAACTAGCAAGGCAGCTGGGGAAAAATTCCCTGTGGTAGTCAAATTCGGTCTCTGTTAAAGTATAGAAGAAAAGAATCGCACCTCCAATTTCTAGTGCTGTGGGCCAGCTGTGGAGTCCAACAAGCTATCAGGAGCCTTGCAGTCTGGGCTGGCTGGAAGGTAAAAGACAACCAAATAAGCTACTGGCCAGATAAAAGAACTTTTTTTAACCTGAGAATGGAGCCTTATGTGCATTTTGCAAATGTGTTTAGTAAACTGAATCCTGTGTATTGCCCTTGTGAGGAATTCACAATTGACTGACTTGGGTTCTGTTTGTAACTCTTATTCTAATTTACACCTCCCTTTCTCTCTCACTCCTTCTGACCCTATAAAAATGTATCCCCAATCTGCTTCTTTTCTCACACTTATGGAAACTATTCCCTGAGCCCGCAAGAAATAAAACTGCGCTCGCTACTTCTAAAAAACACATGCTTGGCTTTGTCCACAGAGAGAGAGAGAGCTGTAACATTTGGTACCCCTACTGGGAAACCCCAAACGCATTGGCTTTTGGGGGCCAATGGCTTTGGGAACCATCTCAAGGTGAGTGGGATGCAAGAAGACTGGAGGGGAGGTGTGCCCTGCCAGTTTTGCCAGCCCCATGATTGGATACCTTGCACAGGCCCTGGGCTGTGAATCCTACCGGGCTCTCAGGAGGAAGTGAAGGCATGATGGGCACTGGATCAGGTAACATCCCAGGACATGCCTGCCCCACTGGGCAGAAGAAGGGTCTGATCAATTCTCGTGAGATTACTAGCAGTTTACCGGAAATCTCAGTCAGGGAAGACGAGGTAGGGAATGTTGCAACCTCTGTGTGACTGGTATGTGAATGATTTGTCCGATAGTGCAAGCCAAGGGATTTGAGTGGGCCATCCCTGCAGGTCCGTTGCTGTCATAAAGCTTAATGGTGACTGGAGTAGTTACCACACGACCAGGTCCGGGGGTTATATGGATGTACCTTTAGATAAGACGGCTTTATCTTCAGGAGAGGAACAACCAGGCTGGTGTCTGTTTGATCTGCTTTGAATAGCAACTATTCCTCCTTTGTCTGTTTTGTGGCATCGCTCGGGGGGCGGGGATGGCAGGGAATCAGAGCAACATTTTTGAACTGTATGTTGAGGAATTTTAAGAAGGCCTTTTCTGAGGATTATGATATAAAATTGACCCCAGGAAAGTAAAAAACCCTATATGAAGCTGAATGGCTTGAAACCGTTGGCCAATAGAGGGTACTTTAGAAGTTCAAGTAGTCCAACATGTACAGAAAACAGTGGCAGGAGACTCAGGTCACCCAGACCAATTTCCGTACGTAGACTCTTGATTAAGAAAATCCTGAACACTACCCTTGTGGGTGCAGTTCAATTCAATTAGAAAGGGTGAAGCTAGGATTCTTTTGGCATCATCATTGAGGTCCCTGAGAGCTTCACAGAACCCCTAAATGCTCCCTGAAAAGCACACTGGAGTCCCTGGAAGACCCTCAGCCTATTCACCAGGGCGACCTTGGAGAGAAGCTACTGCCTCCCCCATATGTTTCTCCGGCACAGCCCACAGTCCCGCTGGGAGGAGGTCCAAATTCTCCACCGCTGTCCATCTCCCCACCAAGGCCAACTCAAGATTCCCACTCTTCCGATCAGGGCAGGCACCTACGCCCCAGACATCAGAACCTTACCTTCCAGATGCCCTTTTGAGAGATGAGGGCATAGGACCAAATAAAGGGAGATGGAACCATCTGTCCCAGATACCCATGATTTATTATCAGCCTTTTTCAACCACAGACCTTTTAAATTGGAAACATCATACTCCTTCCCACTCAGAAAAGGCCCAGGTTATGGTAGACTTCCTTGAAACCATCTTCCAAACACACCGTCCTACTTGGGGTGACTATCAGCAGTTACTTCATACCCTCTTTAACACAGAAGAAAGACAGCACATAATGGGGGAAGATTGTTCTTACCTAGAAGCAAATGCCCTTGACGGAGCTGTCGACATAGTCATTTGGGCCAGAACAATAGCTCGGAAGGACGGCCCAACTGGGATTTCAACACAGAGGAATGGGCCAATATCTAATGATACCAGGCAGCCATCTTGCAGGGGGTGTGAGCTGGGCCAAAAAACCCACCAACATGTCCAAAACCATTGCCGTTACCCAGCGGCCAGATGAACCACTGGGAGACTATTACGAACAGTTATGTGAGGCATTCCAAATTCACACCCCATTTGACCCAGGGGCCCCTGATACTCAGAAGATGATAAATGCTGCCTTCATAGTCTAATCAGCCGCCGACATCTGTAGAAAACCCCCAAAGCTGGAAGGTTTTGCTGGAATGAATATCAGCCAGCTCTTTAGACGTAGCCAGTGAGGTCTTTATGACTCGGGAAGTAGCAGCTAGGAAGGAGGCTGATCATAGATTAAAGGAGAAGGCCAAGCTGTTAGCTGTAGCTCTTTAGGAAAAATGACCACATGAAGTGGGCAGAGACTGCAAAGAGTGAAGGAAAGCGGACCCCGGCTCAGGGAGGACCAATATGCTTACTGCAAAGAGTTTCATCATTGGAAGAATGAGTGCCTGTGAAAAAGGACTGTCAATAGACTGGACCCATACAAAGGAGAAGGGTGGGGCTTGAACTTCCTTGGAATGGCAAAAGTGTACATGGACTGAGACAGACTGGGCTCCCTGAATTTAGGTCCCCCAGAGACTATGGTCAGATTAAAAGTAGGGAGCCAACCAATAGAATTTATGGTGGATACTGGAGCAGAGCATTCAGTTGTAATAACCCCCGTGGGCCCATTTGGAACAAAGACAGCCACTAGTTTGGGAGCCACAGGGGATTGAGCAACTTGCCAGCCTTTTTTCAAAGCCCAAACTTGTGAGCTCGGGGTACACATAGTAGAATATACATCCCTATACATGCCAGACTGCCCCATACTCCTGTTTGAATGAGACCTATTAACCAAACTCAGGGCTCAGATTTCATTCAAAAGGGAGCAGACACCTTGCCCCTGAAACCTGAAACCACAGGGCTTGTTCTAACCATCACCATACCCTGAGAAGAGGAGTGGCGTATTTAAGGTTCTCAGGGAGTGGAGGAGAAAAACCCACCAGAGTTTTCCATTGGCTTGGGCAGAAGGTAGCCCACCAGGATTGGCGAAAGGAAGGTCTCCAGTCATAGCTGAATTAAAGCCAAAGACCTGGCCCCAACGCCTGCACCAATATCCTATCCACCGAGGAGCTAGGCTAGGGATACAAGAACATTTAGACCAAGTAAAAGAAGCGGGTATTCTCAAAGTGTCAGTCGCCCTGGAATACACCTCTGTTTCCAGTTAAAAAGCTGAATGGGGGAGGCTGCCTGCCAGTACAGAACCTAAGAGCCATCAACCAAGTAACCATTTCACTGCATCCTGTGGTCCCAAATCCATACACTCTGCTGAGTCAATTACCCCCAAATGCGGCTTGGTTTACCTGCCTAGACCTGAAAGATTAATTCTTTTGCATCAGACTGGCCCCTCAGAGTCAGCCCTTGTTTGCATTTGAATGTACTGCCCAAATATAAGTCAGCAAATGCAGATGCCTTGGACTAGATTGCCCCAGGGCTTCAAAAACTCTCTGACATTGTTTGGAGAAGACTTGGCTGCAAACTTGTCAACTTTTCCCTGTTAAATATTTTGTTATACTCTCCTCCAATATGTGGATGATCTACTCCTAGCTAGTATAACCCAGGAAAATTGCCTTGCAGGTACCCGTGCCCTATTCGAGCATCTCGCCGAATCTGGGTACCGAGCTTCGTGGAAAAAGGCCCAGATCTGTAGAAAGAAAGTACATTATCTGGGTTTTGACATTTCCCAAGGGCATCAGGTGCTCCAAGCTGAGAGAAAAGAAGTCATTTTAGCTCTACCCCAACCTAAGAACAGGAGGGAGCATCCATCGAACAGAGTTCTGCCTGGATTGCCCAGTTACTGTCTCCCACCCATCTCAAGCTGACCCATAACCCACTGGAGACTTAGAGGAACTGACTGATGACTCACCAGGAGACTCGGTGTTTATCTTTGTTCATTGCTCTTTTCCTAATCTGGGCTTTATTTCTTCCAGTTGCCCTTATCA
>RJWH01001239.1:214446-422890 GCA_004363575.1 Solenodon paradoxus | reverse complement strand
CTCTCTCTCTCTCTCTCTCTCTCTCTCTCTCTCTCTCTCTCTCTCTCTCTCTCTCTCTCTCTTCCTCCCTGGTTCCCTCTCTTTCTCTGTCTCCCTCTCTCATATTTGGTCCAGTTTGGAAACACATTTCAGTATGAGATAGGAAATGATATGGCGAGGAAGAGTGAGGAATTTGGGTCAAAGTTTGATCTGACTTCGCGTATCAGCTCCACTATCCACTAGCCATGTACATGGCTGTACATGTTCCTTCAATTTCTATGATCAGTTTCCTCATCTGTAAAATATGGATTATGTCCACCGTGTAGAATAAAGATAAAAATGAGATGAGCTTGGCAGTTATTTTTGCCTAGCATAGAGTAAGTGTTCAACAAACTTTGACAATAATTGTTAAAATTACTTTTCATTACTCCCATTACTATTATAGAGGAAGGCGTGCAAGAGGGATGAAGGCAGGAAGGAAGCAAGAGGAGGAAAAAATATTTTATTTATTGTGTTGTGCATTTAAGTTGTTCCCCACCCCTCCATCCCCTCCATCCCCTCCATCCCAGGCCACTAACCTGGGTCCCTTGGTCCTAGGACTGCACCCTAGATGATCTATGCACTTAACCTCTGAGCCACCAGGACATATCACTTTCATTTATTATTATAGTAACAGAGAGCATTGAATGAATATGGGATTCTAAGACAACTAGATATTTCTTAGCATTATCTTTAGTGAGTTTGGTGAGCCTAGTAAGATTTTTCTCCACTATAAATAGTCACAGAATTGGAAGTCAGGAACAGGCATGAAGTTCCCACGTTTTTATCAGGAACAAAAATATATACTCATAGTATCTTAGCAATATTTTTTTAAAGAATAGGTGTCAACACACCCAGAAAATCTATATTTATGTGCTTCTCCATTCTACTCTTGTACATTTTTGACATCGGAAATACATGTGTGTGTTTCTCCATACTAAACAATTCTGTCACATCACCTAGCTGTCCAACAAATCTGACACTAATTGGAGGTAGCACAAACCCACAGATTAAGAGCTTAGCCCCATAAGACTGCTCCCAACTTCAGACTCCAAAACCAAGCGTTACCGAGTAACCGGTAATTTCTGTCCAACTTGGGTACAAGCTCCATGTTGGAGGTTCCACTGGGAACCTCTATCTGGATTTGATAACTTGCTAGAATGGCTCATGGAACTCAGGGAAGCACTTATATTTATCAGTCTAGTATATAATGAGGATACGATAAAGGTGAAGATGTACAGCCAGGTAAAGAGATGTAGGGCAAGGTCTGGAAGGAACCCAAGAGCAAGAACTTCTGTTCCTATGGGTTGGGAGGGTACCACCCTCCTGGTACTTGGATGTGTTCAGCAATCTATAAACTCCTTGAAGTCTATATTATGGGTTTTTTGTTTGTTTGTTTGTTTTTTCATGGAGATTTGATTACATACACGTGATTGTTTCTCAACTTGGTTTTCTTCTTCTCTCTCCTTTCTGGGGATTGGGAGCTAGGGCTGAAATTGCACATTTTCCAACAGGATTGGTTTTTCTGCTGAAGAGCCTCCATTCACAAATTTACCAAGAGTCATCTCATTTGAACAAAAGACGCTGATATTACCCAGGAAATTCCAAGAGTTTGAGGATCTCTGAGTCAACAACCAGGATCAAAGGCCAAATATTAGAACAAAGGTTGTTCCCAGTGCTCTTTCTTATCACTTAGGAAATCACAAGGGTTTTAAGATCTCTGAGTCAGCTCAGAGGTCAATGATTCAAAGTAAGATAAAAACGGTCCTACCACCCTCCCTAAAAGGGTTTTAGGCACTCTGGGTCAGGACCTGGGGGTAGGGTGGGTGGGAAGATATATGTATGCATACATACATACACATATACATATATATGTTTATTATTTCATATTAGGTGAGACTTTTTGATGTCATTACAGACTGAAATTCAACATTCCTTTTCCAATTCCCCATTGTCCACTTCTGCCTGACACCCCTGTTACTCTTGCTCTTGGGTCCTGTTTTTCTCATATCTCCTCATTCTCAGTGACTTCAGATATGTGTTCCTTTCTGATACCAACCCTTGGCACACACCTTCCTTTGACTCTGTAATGACTACAGGCCCACAGGTCATGTATTACAAATAGGTTTGTTGTGCAGTTAGAGAACTTGCTTTAGTAGCTTAATTGTTTCCTGTATTTTTCATAACCTTGTTTAATACTGTATTAATGATGCTTTATTTACTTTACTGTGCCAAAATATTTTCTTCCTCCATGGCCAAATTTCCATTTTAGGCTTATTTTATGCATTTGGGGAGGTGGATGTACACCTTTTAAAATGTTCAATAGAATTTCAATAATTTTGATTCTTTGAAAATTGAGTAACAGCAATACTTTTGCTATTTTCAGACTTGAAATGATATTTTAAAATAAGTTAATTTTTCTAAATGTGCAATATAATTTGGACTTTTCTAATTTTTACATAGTTCTTTTCTCTTTCTCCCTTTTATTTGAGTTATGTCATTTGTGTGTCTTGATAACTGATAAATATGTTGAAAGATTATTACATTGCTCCTTATATTACTATGATTATCAATATTAATAATTACTAAAATTTATGTAGAAGATGGAATATGCAAATGTTTCTACCTGCAATATTGTTATTTCCATCTGAAAATTTGGAAAATTCCATTAAGTGAGATCTGACTGGTAAATGGCAGAATACTTGTTAAGCTGATTTTCTAACTCCAGAATATATTATTTTCCCACTATACCCCAATGCTTTTTTGACAGTTAGACTGTACTTTTATAAAACAGGGTAAAGATAGGTGAATCTTACTCAGAACCATGATTTCACAATTCCTGTTTATCCGAGATTCCCTCTTTAATCAAAACATAACATGCGTTTTTGGGCTCAGATAATATCCAAGACTCTCCAGGAGTTAAGACCTTGCCTGTCTAGTTTTAAGATAAAGCACCTTATAATCTCCCCTCTCTCCTTTTGTTTTGATATAGTGTAGATCAGAGGAATTGTAGTCTGTGACTTTCTGCCATCTTGAGCAACTTTCATAACTTTTCTGAACGGGGTTCCTCTTTGATATAATAGGAGCAGCCACAGTGAGTGATTGTGAGGCTCTGATCAATATCCAGCATGTCATGCAATGTGCCATAAAATGTCATTTAATATTATTATAGAATTCAGATCTTATGGTATGCGGGGGTTGACTTATAAGAGTTATGAGAGTAACACTTCTTTGTGCATCAGAGCGATGAATTGGGTCACTGCACATTCAAACATCCAGAGCTTTTGGTTATTGACTTGAAGAGGTCAGAAAAGTCATTCAATGATTTGTTCAATTAGTTGACTAACAAAACTGCCAACTGTATCTTAGTTCAAATGAAGAAAGCATGCTCAGTGAAGGGCGAATGATTTGAAGTCACAGAACAAGTACATGAGAGAGAAAACAAACCAACTTAGGTCTTCAGATCCCAAGTCAGTGGGCAACATACTTAGTGGAAGAAGCGTGGATTTGAAAGTCACATGGTACTAATTGCACATCTTGGCTCAGAGGTAACTCAATTAATGTGCCTATAGTCAGGTGTTTCACACCTATTTTCATATATAGAAGAGGTTGTTTAGAGACTGAAACAACTTTCCAGAGACCTTAACCCACATTCTGGTCCACTCTTAACTGCTGTAAATATAGCAGTTCCTTGAATAGTATTGTTTCATTCAACATCATTGGTGAGATTACGTGGAATGAAATGACCGTACTTGAGGAACTGCTTTTATTATATGCCATTTCTCTTTAAGTTGTAGTTTTCAAGAACCTATCAAAGATGTGAAGTGAGGCATTATACTTTCTGATTGCTGCCTTACAGGCGAGTGTCTGCCACCCCTCCTTCTCCAGGCAGAGAATCAATTCCTGATATATAAGACTTTCCTGACAATAACCATGCGAAGAAGGTATAATCAATGTGAGCACCTTTCTCTTTATTTTTTGGATAGGAAGATTGTTTTATATAAAATTCATAAAACTAGCATGAAATGCATATTTACATTTATCCATTAATATTCACCCATGCGCTGAAATCGTTTATGTATATGACTGAGGAATTTGATGCAAATAGCTTTAGGAATCACAATACAGAAACTTTCATGCATGATTAGCACTCCTCAATGTTTTAAACAAATAAGGAGAAAATAATGCAATTTGCTTCTATTAACTTTGAGACAAAATCGATAAACTTCATGAGAAGGAAGGAACAATTCATTTAGTGACATTCAGTAGTTTGGTGCTGTATCATTAAAATTGTATACGTCTTTATTCCAATGCAGTATTTGGTTGTAATTTGACAAGAAAGACTCTTTTCCAAAATCATGGAAGCTTGTTCCTGGTTACTGTCACACTTACCTCTTTTAATAATGGTGATGCATGTTAGTTTGTGACTAGATTTAGGATTTTCATAAGAAGTATATCCTTTGGTACTAAGGATCTTTAAATGGATTGAATGCAAGAAACACAGGGTAGGGGTGAAAGACTTTGCAAATCATGATGATGATGAATGCCTTCAGTCTTTTACCAAATTCTATAAAGGATTTGTCTGTGACAGGTGAAATTCCTGTCAGCTGAAAAGTACTGTGGGACATACCTTAAAGGGTTTTTCCCCTCTCAAGAAATTTTTGCAAAACATCTGAGTTTGGGCAGAGGAGAAACATCTCCACAGAAAACATGTTCGAATGACAGGTTTTTATGGTCTAGACATTCCAGAATTTCATAAGATTTACAAGCCTCCAGTAAAATGTGGTAGAAAAACTCATAAAACACCAGTGGCTTGAAATGAAACCTTTTCACGAAGTGGAAATCAACCTGCTTTGATTAAAACACAGTTCAAAGGGAAGTAAACCAATGCGATGTAGCATATTTAGTTGAAGTAGTGCTTTCCCAACATCCTTCACTTCTAGTTCCTTCTCATCATTCAAAATATACAGAAAAGTTTCCAAATATTTATTTATTAATGGGATTATTCTGAGACTATTTGTCCTTAAGAGCTACAGTAGGAGAGACTATGACTTTCCCAAGTCATTTCTTGTCAAACACAAGCAAGTGTGCAAACATATACACTTTAGATTTTCACTTCGAAGAAGAGCATTGTATAAATCTCATTCTAGTTTAGGAGTCATTTATTTTCAATTTAAATGTATTGTCAGTGTTGGATCCTAGGCGTTTTGTCATGACTGAACCTGTCCCTATTCAATGTATTGTGTGCTGTGAGCTGGGAAACAGATGCAGGGAATGCAGTTAGTTTAAGTCCTTCTTGGTCAACACCTTTTAATTTTTTTTTCTAGGGATTGTGTGTGTGTGTGTGTGTGTGTGTGTGTGTGTGTGTGTATGATATCAGTAGTGGTAGGACTAAAACAGGTTGTTGGTAAGACTAAAAGAGATCTTTTAGCCTTTATGTCCACTCCCTTGATTGTTTCCTTATTTCCATGTCAACAGAGAGATCATCATGACTCAGGCTGAACAGAGAGAGGGCATCAGGAGGTTTAGTAGATACAGAAGCAAGCTTGTCAGTATAGTCAGTCTTGTTAAACTCTGAGAATTCACCCCCAAATAATAAAAATTTCAAGAAATTATGTTGCACCAGTATGCCAGTTATTTAAGGAGTATAGGTAGAGTATTAGGTATAGTTCTCTCTCTCTTTCTCTTTCTCTCTCTCTCTCTCTCTCTCTCTCTCTCTCTCTCTCTCTCTCTCTCTCTCTCTCTCCTTTATTTTTAAAGGAAAGGTGCAGGCAGGAATGAAGGTAAGTAGGCAGGAAGGTAGAAAGAGAGAGAAAGGAGAAGCATTACTTTATCTTAATTTAGTTTTTAATTCTGATTGTTCCTCCTGGCCTCAGATCTCGAACCTCCGTCCTTGGGATGCACGTGGATAATGTTCCGGGACCTTATTCACCAGGTCACCAGGGTGCGCCAGATATAGTTTTCTATAGGCAGATTTCTCCTGAGCATTAGCTATGTTTCTCCTTTATAGTATATGGTGTCAAGCACATAAAATGAATCATCCCAAGT
This sequence comes from Solenodon paradoxus, assembly GCA_004363575.1. Classification (NCBI taxonomy): domain Eukaryota; kingdom Metazoa; phylum Chordata; class Mammalia; order Eulipotyphla; family Solenodontidae; genus Solenodon; species Solenodon paradoxus. The sequence goes on along the minus strand of RJWH01001239.1, from coordinate 416,824 downwards.
TTGTTTCTGAGCACAGAATTAGAGAGCAGATACGGATGGTTTACATTTGGTTCTAAAATTTTAGCATGTCTTAGAATCACCTAGAGGGCTTATAAAACACATTGCTAGACATCACCTTCAGAGTTTCTGACTTAGTAGATTGGGAGTAGAAGAATAATTTTCTTTCTAACAAGTTTCCAGGTGATTTTCGTGTTGTGTTCTGGAGTCCCACTTTTGGAACTACTTTATATGGTAGTAATGTGCTGTTCAAGTTATTGCGAGTTATTTCTACCTAATACAATGATTGTTAAACATCAATAAACTATTTTTAACCAATATCCTTCTTCTATCAGTCACCAAAGATAATATAATGGAGATATGCTACTTGCTAGATACATCACAGCATTGTTGTGATCACTACTTTAGTTAATGATTTTTTAGATGACATTTAGGCTTTTCAGAGTGTATGTCTTTGGTACTTTGCTAGGTAAAGTTTGGGAATTGGTATTTTCTCATTAACCAACAGCTCAGAAATCATATGCGTTAAGATGGGGCTATTTCTCTGGTGGGCAATCTTTTCTTCCCTAGGTTCTTCCACTTGCTTCAATTCTAGAAGGTGAAATTTTTCCTGACCTTGCTCTCCCAGTAAAGTGGGGAGCACCTTGTTGTTTTTTGTGTGTATTCTAATGGTAATGATCTCTCCCATTAATCTCACACTTATATAAGAAAATACTCTAGATGCCTTACATGTAATTACTCATTTAATCTTCACCACAGCTAGATGAGGAATGCAGTTCGATTGTCCCTACGTTCAGGATAAGAAAACAAAGAATTCAATGAGAATTGAAGTACGTATTGATCTACTCCCATGTATAACGCACACCCACGTTTCTGGTGCAAACTTTCAGGAGAAATATCTTTTGTTTTAATTCAAATTTTTATTTGTTTGTATTTAGGTACTCGTGGTTTTTTGCATTACAAAGGAATTTTAGCATTTATTTTTATAAACATACTACGGTACAAGAAATTTTATGTGACAAATAATTACAAAACACAAAGTACATGAAATAAAAGAATTAAAACATTTATATAGATAGGAAATGAGTACCACCCACGTATAATGTGCATTCTTAGTTTTCCCTCACAGAATTGGGCTAAAAGGTGCATATTTTACACAGCAAAATATGATAGTTTGTCTAAGGTCACACAATAATTAAGGAACCACCCAGGATTTGAACTTCCAAGTTAGATATTTTTTGTCTGTTTCTTGCTTTTAGTCTTCTCAATCTTGGTGATGGAACAGTTAACGTTTCTACAGAAAGGGCTTCCACTGCTGCTATGCAGATTGGTTCTACATAGAGGAACCAATACAGGAGGCTGAGAGCGACTGAAATGGAGCTATGCTCAAACCCCAAGCTGTGCCCGCTGACAGGGATTCTGCCACTGGGAGTGTACTTCTCCAGCTTCACACAAAGTCTCTGTACAGATTTGCACTGGTTAGAACAGAGCTCTTACTCTGCTCTCTCAGGAAGGAAAAGAATGGGAAAACCATTTGTATCTCTTTCTGGCCTCCTTTTCTTTATAGAAACCATTTCAGTGAATCCTTACTGGTGTTCAGCAGTTCCAGTGATGGATTGCTGGTGCTGAAGCTAAAGGGTGTGTGTTTGTGTGTGTGTGTGTGTGTGTGTGTGTGTGTGTGTGTATGGATAGTGGAATTAGAAAACTTCATGTTGCCCTCACATCTTAGTCAAGTATGATAGAAGTCAAGTTTTCTGGAAGAGGACCCTGAGGCAGGGATCAGAGTACTTACGGCTTATTGAGAGAGGAGTCTTAAGGAAAATCTATAAAAGAGAAAGGGAAGTGGAAAGGGGAAGGGGGAAAAGCTGAGCAAGTAAGAAGTAAGGATGTGGCCCCAGGCTAAGACCATAGGAGAAGGTCTCAATACATAGAGACCACAGCAGAGACACTGCTTTTTGAGCCAGTGAATCTATGGGCTGCTAGGGTGGAGCCAAGGGAAGGAAGAGTAGGCTTGTAACTTCCCAGGTGAAGGTGACCCCATCGGTTCTTTAGATAAGGGGAACATCTATGAGATGCTAAGCAGTCAATACTCACAGCTGTTAGAATTGTGTGCAATGGGTTCTTACGAGGACCTGGGTGTGGTATCAAGCTCTGTTTTTAAATTATCTCTAACAGAAATAGGTATTTTTATCTTCTACCTGATTCATATCTACTCTTCACTTGAGGGAAAAGAGATGTGATTATCACTCTTAAACCCAAGCAGTAGGCAACCAAGATTTACTCTGCATTAAAACCAGCTTGAGATGGCGTATTTATAGAATAATAACACATTTACTTAAGCTTTTCATTACAGCACTGTAGGACAGAGTTTGTCTAGAAAAAGGAAATGAAAATAATAATTTGTTTGCTTTGGTTATTTTTCTCTTTCTAATAAATGGAGGGTATGACTCCTAGCTGTATATTGTAAAATAGAAAACAAGAGAAGTCAAAGTAAACATATAAATGGTACTTCTTACTAAATGCTGTTTAGATTTTTCCAACCATGAAGGCTTTGCAACAGATTGAAGACTATTCAGGCTCTGGAGAAACACAAAGTCAGGTTCAAATAGAAGGTGGACCCTCAGTAAGCTGCTTTAACTTAGATTAATTATTTAATCCCTCTGAGATGCAATTCCCTTTATTCATAAGATTGTTGGGAGGCTAAGTAAGATGTTGTATCTAAAGCTTCTCTTACAGTATCTGACACATACTGGGTACACAAAACACAGAAATTACTCACTTAATAAAGATTTTTATTTGACATGACTATAATGTATATTGAACAATGCATAGGCAGTGGGGCTATCAGCAGAACGATGGCACAGTCTTTGCACCCACAAGCTCCTAGTCTTATGAGAAAAAGAGACACATGAATAAACAACAGCACTGTTGAGTGGGATGAAAGACATATACCTTAGAATACCATAGATGAGGAAATGTTGTCTGGGGAAGAGCAGAAAGTTCTTGCAGGGCAGAAACACCGCCTCTGGTCAAGCACCAGGGTAACACAGTAACTTGAAAACACAGGGAGCTTTCACCAACTAGCTTTACTATACAGCAGCTAATGGTTACCATTTATTGGCAGTTTGAAATGTGCTTTGTGCTAAGTGCTTTGCATGCGTTATTTTTTTTCTCACAATGACCTTATAAGGTATTTGTTTCAGATGAGGATTTCACAAGATGGCAATAAGTTTGCTAAAATGTAAACCAAGAGAAGAAACTACACAAGGTATGGATGCATTGAAAGGTATGTGGTATTTAAATACTACATCAAGGGTCAACAACAAATCAATGTATAATAAGGCTTGCATCAAAACTCTTTTTGGTCATCTTGATGTTACTCTTCTTGCAATAATACAATATTCATTTTTCATTTTGGTACTGTAAATTTTTGAACTGAATGATTTTGTATATGGCACTTCATCCCCTTCTTCAGTCATGCCTTCTGTAGTTATCAATAAAACGTCAATGAGCAATGATGAAGATTATGATGATATGTTAATATGAGTGCACTGAATGCAGCAGGCATGTGTCAAAAACAGCTATGTATATCTTATTTAATTTATATTCATTGAAATATAGCTTAAATAAATTACAGACCCAATGTTTGTGTGAATACAATGTTGCAATTTTTGTAAGAAAAGACAATTTAGGGTATATTAAATAACTTCTTAATATATTTCTAGCAATCAATACTTGCTGTCTGAGGATAGTTTAACTTCCAGATTATGATTTTTAAGATCTTTTAACTACTAAGGAGAAACACCTACACCACGTATTTGCTGGTCACTCACTGTGTGCTAGATCCATTACAGCATCATTTAAGCATCTCAACACCCTTGACAGGTATAGAGTTGTCACTTTTGTTTGCCCACCCTCAAAACTCCTCCTTTTTAAAAAATCTCTGATTTGTTCAAATATGTAATGGTACAGACCCCTTTCTAGCCATGGGGTATGAATGATGATTCAACCAGAGTGTCTTGATCTTTTGCCAGTGATTGGTTTAGACTTGGACATGTAATTCAGTGTTGACCAATGGAACCTGAGAAAATTACCCGCTGGGGACTTTTGGGCAATTTCTTCTTGGTAAAAGCAAAACTTCACAAAGGGAAGTGCCCTTACCTAGTAACAATCTGAGGCATTTTCACGTGACAAATATAATTCTTGGAAAATTTGCAGTCATCTTGGGATCATAGGGGCAGCCAAGACCATCACAGAGAAACCAGCTCAGTTTCTGCATTGCAGAATCAACCCTGGAACAGGCTAATTTTTAATTAGAAGAATAAGTCACACTTGCTTAAGTTGGTTGGAGTCAGCCATTCAGTTACTTGCAATCCAAAGTGTCCCAACTAATTATGTATTCCCATCGTATAGGTTAGGTAACTGAAATGTACGATGGCCAAATCATTTATTCAAGATGTTACAGATATTGGGCAGGGAAGAGAAACCTGGTCTGTCGGAATCTAAAGCCCAGGTTCTGTAAAAACAACCAGTTCACAACATACCTTTTCCCTTCCTCACATACTGAACTCATATTTCATTGATTTTTTTTTTTCCACCCAGAAAATTTCAAACACCGCCTCTGGTCAAGCACCAGGGTAACACAGTAACTTGAAAACACATGGAGGTTTCATCAACTAGCTTTACTATACAGTAGCTAATGGTTACCATTTATTGGCAGTTTGAAATGTGCTTTGTGCTACTCGCTTTGCATGCGTTATTTTTTTTTCTCACAATGACCTTGTAAGGTATTTGTTTCAGATGAGGAAAATGAATTTCAGAAAGGTTAAAAAACATGCCTAAAGTCATACAGCTCGTAAGTGGCAGAGCCAGGATACACACTCACTTTTACCAGTGTTTTTAATCACTGTGCTATATACTTTGTATACCTCAATAATCCTGCTCTATCATAAGCCATCTCTGAAAATCCTGAGAAGAAAATCACTTTTCCAGCTTCTTTTTCTCCTTTTGCAAGGCACTGCCAACAGAAGTTTCTGCAAGAATACATTTTACTTTTGCCAAGACAAAAAAAGGACTTAATGTGGTGGCCAGCTGTTTGCCAATAAATTATAATATCTTAGGTTGGATGAGATTGTAGAAGCCATCTTGTCCACTGTTTCCTTTCCATGCTGGCCTCCCTGAGCAGAGGTTATTCAATGTTTGCATAGAAACATCCACTGATACTGTAGCGGCTTATTTTGGCCTAGCTCCCATTGTTAGATCATTCTTCATTTTTATTTATTTATTTTTTGCAAAATCATTTTAGAGATTCTAGGTCTATCTGCTGTGCAAGTACAAGCTTTGACATCATACATATCTGGTTTTATATTCTCCTAACATAGAATATTGTTTATCCTTGCTCGGTTATGGTTTGCTCATTATTAAAACAGGGAAGAGACTCTGATACTAGGCGGCAAAGTAAGGATTAAAGGAGAGGCTCGTGCCTCTGGTTCACATTCCCAAGGGAATAGAAGTGATTTGGTGAATTATTACTTTGGATTCAAAATTTTTGAAGCCGTTGATCTCAGAGGCCAGTGGGCAGGAGGGAGGTTTGTCTTATGTCACATGTCTTTTTTGTGCTCAGGGCTCAGGTGTTTCATCATACAGTGTCCTGTTTTAAGAGTACATTATGAGTATACCTCATTGGAGACGGCAATTGTGATAGTTACTTCTAGTGCTTGGTCACAGACATAGTGGTAATTAGAGAATAAAAGATTTCTGCCTGGTGTCCACACCTAGTTTGCTATTTAAGTGTTCAAAAGTGTTGTCATTTTTCCTGTTCTACTTGCAAAACTTTCAATTCCTTGAGACAATTCTCAATTCAATTCAGCAAGTACTCACTGAATACTTACTGTTTGCATTCACTTTCTGATTCTGCGGAGACTCCCCCAAAGCAGGGATTCCATCTCCCAGGTCTTCCATCTTATCCTACAACCCTTAGATAATGATGGATCTCAAAGGGACAAGTCTTCAACATTTGAGAGTCACCCCAATTAATTCTAATACACTATCACCCTGAAATTTTTGTACTACAATGAGGGAAGCAAAATTATATCACTAAGTTAATTTTTCCCATAATTCCTAATAGCTTTCATTGGTGAGTGGTCGAAACTTCTAAATCAAATAAAAGTTGTGTTGGAGGTGTTTTAGAGGATCAGACCATGCAAAAAGTGACTGATTGACCACATATCTTTCCACCTCCAGTTAGTTCAGTGTCTAGTCTCAGTGTCACCGATGTTTAAGGTGTATAAGAAACTCCTTGGGGAAATGTATAGATTCTTAGTCTTCATCTTCCAAGGATTCTGGTTTATATGGAGCCTCAGAATAGGATCTTTAAAATAGAAATTTCCAGGTAAGATCATAATGTTTGAGAGGAATAGAGGCAGCGGAAATATAAGAACCCTGAATGCGTGAGATGGTTATCTCAGTGATTTTCCAGGAAAGTAACCTTGCTATGGATTTAGCAGGACACTTCCTTGGATTCAAAATCTGGGCTCTTATTTCTTCCTCTTGAGAAAGTTTTTTCCTTTTACTCTATTGTTGTTTCTTATCTAATAGTGACTCCCTCACCATTCTTCTCTGAAGCTTAGGATTTGTACTGAGTCACCATCACTGGATCCAGGCTCTCTGTCCTCACTTGAGATGAGAATTTTTGGATTTTTGGACCTAGAATAAAGGAAAGGCCATTGCTTAGATGAAGATGACGAAGGAAGAATGTTTGATTGACTGAGGCATTTCTGGTAAAACATTTGAGCCTGAAATGCAGTAATTGAATTATTGACACCATCCCTCTTTGTATTAGTGTTCTCTTTGTATTTTTCTTCATTACTCAAATTGCCTCTTGGGTTCCTAACTAACTGTATTCCTATTTTGGGCTTTCTGACTCTGGTTTTAGAATGTATGAATTTTCCTTTTTGACTTCCTGGCCTGATTTTGTAGTATACCTAGACTGACTTCAGCCTAATATTCTACCATGTATTTCTGTTGAGCACTGATATTATGATAAATACTAGTAAGAATCTTCATAGTACATATTATATGCTTTACATTTATGATGTCATTTAATCCTCAAAGAAAATGGATGGGCCAGATATGGTTCTTACCCCATTTCAAATAAAGAAACTGAGGTGAAAATAGTTATACAGCTGTTAAGTGGCAGAGTCAGAACTGAAATACAGACAGTTTGACTCCTGGAGCTGTGTTCTCATCAAGGACCTTATATGGTTCTATTCTTCTCTATTCAAGCACTCCGTGGCTTGCTGAGTGACAAAGAAGTCTCGGAAAAAGTCCCCTTTTTTCTTAAATGTATATGATAATTCCTCTTTGGAACTCCTTGGGCAACATTTAACTTCAGCAAGTTGCCCTCCCTTCCCGCAAAGAGCTTTTCTGAAACCATGAAATTCCCCGTTATCTTCCTGAACTAATGAGATCATCCCAATGATTCTGGGGGGCTCACTGCATTATATCAGTGGCGCCTTTGTTGCACAATTTCCATTTTTGCTCTTGAAGATACAATAAAAGATTTATGCCTGATGGACTGTGATGTGGTTTGCATCTAAGAGAAAAACAATTCTCTCCAAAAAAATACCATATCCCCAAATGATTTCATAATTGCAAACAGTGTTGACGACTTCTTTGGCTTAAATAAGTTTATAACATATTTGCTGTGTTTTTGTGTAGATATGTTTTGATGTGCTTGCTAAGGAAAAATAATTAAAACCCCTCTGCCATTTCTAATTGAGAAGAAAGAAATGCAACCCATTAGTTGATGTCTACCATAATAAGATTTTTTTTCTCCCTCATTTCATTCCAGATTTGTTTCAAGGATTAACTTGCGTTAAACAGTTTCAGGTCTGAACGTCAGCCATGTTTCTCATTATTGGAGATCAAAATGGCTTAATTCCCTTTGTGTGTTGGTGCCACTAAAACACAAGGGAATCTTAAAACTACAAACTTCTGATAGAAACAGCACATTTTCCTAGTCAATCTGCCCAGCAGAGCTTGTGTTTTTCCTGCATTTACTATTGGAGCAATGCTTTGTACTGACAAGTTTCAGGATTCTGGTGTCAGACACAGGGTAGGCAAGATTTTCAATGAATATACTCACTCTTGTATCTTCTATGTTATTTTGAACTTGTGCTCTAATGCTCCTTAAATCAACTGTTGCCTTTGATCTTTAACAGAATGTGGCAGCCGTCCTTCTGGTGGGATGGTAAGCTTTACAATCTAGGTTAATCCAGGGACCCCTGGATTCAAACAAATCTGACTTTAAATTTTGATTCCACCTTTAGATATATAGCCTTAGTCAATTTGGAAAATTTTCCTCATCTGTGAAATGGGGCTAGTGGTAGTACCATTGACGAGGTCTACAAGAGAAAATGCTGTTGAACCATTGTGAGCAAAGAAAGACATGTTAAGTGCTCAGTGAGTTCTGTTGTATGTTACTCTACCCTGTGCTAAAAGGGAAGGGGTTGATTTCAAAGTCTTCTGGAGACTCTTTCCAGCCTTCGCATTGCATTGTGACATCACTATGCTTGGTGTACTCTCAGATGAGACAATTAGACACTAAGGGAGAATAATTGGGGCACATGAGTCTAGGGATTCTCGTCTCTGTTCAAGATCTGAACCAACTGAAAGAGAAGAGGAAGGAAAATAGAGATAAACACCACATTATGAATGATGAAACTGAGAGTGAAGATGGGGTATGTATCTCTCACTTCCTCATGGAGAACCCTAGAAGGACCAGGCTTACTCTTACAACTGGGCTGAGGCACTGGTATTGCTCCACAGAAGCAAAGAACATGTATCCTCTCTTGACAGCTCTCTCTCAAGAGAAGATGTCACAGGTATTCATGTTTGTTTCAAACTCATTAGCCAAGGGAGAGAGAGAGTAAGGGATGAAGAGAAGCCAGGAGCATCATGCTCTCCATCTGGAAGGAAAGCACCAAGAATGAGAATGAGCCTTCCTCTGTCTACCTCAGTGTCTATAGTTCCAAATATGTGACCCAGGTTTCACTTTGTAAAAACACAATTTGTGGAGATAAGTTCAGACTGAAGCATTTTACTTTACTTGTATTAGGTCAATGTATTGCCTTTTTTTTGTCTAACTTCATAGGGTCCTGGTAACTTAATGCCCCACACACAAAGTTGGGACCCAAACGAAAAATCTTCCCTTGGCAATCTTCTCTTCCATTTTTCCCCAAATTCTTTCTATTTGTGATTCAAACAAATCTTTAATAAACTGCTTCAGGGTCTTCATACTAAAGTAACTGACGGGACGTTGCGAACAGTCACTCTGTTGATTAATGAAGTTCAGGAGGAAGGTTCAATTTTAATATGCTTTAGCTTTAAATAGAGGTAAATTGTTTTATTACTAGACTTGGCACCCTTGCCCTTGTCCAGCTGTTTAACAAATGTGTGTCCTTGGTCACCCATGGAACCAGACTTGAGGGTGTAGATAGCTGAGTGTGAGCCATAATTACTACTGTTAAAACAACTCAAAGCACATGTCCTACTGACAGGAGTGTGGAGATGGCAGGCAGTACATGCAATCCAGACATTCTGAGGTATGTTTTCAAGTTGTGCTTTGCAGGAGGTCTTAGCTACATACACTTTCAGAGTCTTAGAATCCTGGTTCATGCAGGAGTACAGGGATCCCACAGGTCCTAAGTCCTTCCTTTCTGTGTTATCCCACAACAGATCTACTCAATAGCAGGAACCCTTGCCTCTGTGCAGAAGCTCTTCTCTGACTCCTTTTATCATGCTGCTGACATCATAGTTTTTTCCTTTTTTTAAACCTATTTAGAGTGTTTCACTAGGCTGTGAGCTCCACAGAAGCAGAACTGAGGCTAACTTATTCACAATTGGATCCTAGCACCTAGCAGTATCTAACCTATGTAAATGCTCAGGAAAAGCCTTGTTGAATTGATTGACAGTTTGCTTCTAGGGCAGGGGAGTACAGGCATTGTGGGATGAGGCTTTGATTTTGCTCCGAGGACACCTCCTAAATCATGTGGCCTTGCTTTGCTTCTGTACCCTATACTGTAGACTCAAATATGGTTTCCAAAGGTCTCCAACATCCCTGAAAAATTAATCATATTTCTTGTATGAGATACTCCATCGCCAATGCACAGGGTTGCCTAGACCTAAGAATCATAACCCCCAACACAGTCAACGCTCTGCTGTGTCAAATTTTGTGAGTGGTTTCTAGTCCTTTAAAGGAGACCAATAGTGGGACTTGGGACAACATTTAAGGGAGCAAATACACACCCTCAGTAATCAAGAAAATGACTTTAAATATGGCAGCTGCAAAAATTAAAATGAATGCCAACATTTCGCCACCAATAAAACACCAAATTCTAATGGTAGATAGCTTCAATATTCTTGATTTTCCATTTGCCGCAAATGACACTTTTTTATTACTTCACTCACCTTGCCTAATCTTGGCTTTGAAGACAGAACCACTGGAGAAATCTCCTTGATCATAGTGTTCCTGATTTGCACCCCTGGATTATTTTGCTTTTCTCTCTCTGAGCGAGATGGGATAGGCTTCAGACAATAGTGAAAGATAAATACATAAGAGTAATCATAAAAAATGGAAGAAGTTGTCCAATCTGAAGTGTTTGTATGAGAAAAGATTTAGCTGAGAAAATGCTGCATATTTAATAACTAAATAACAAAAGGCTGGAATGAATAACATTTAATAACATTCAGCGTTATAGCTGCAATATTTATTTCTCAGATGAATTTGTAGGGCTCCATTTTTATTTGCTTTGTCTTTTTCTTGGAATCAATTTTCTTAAGGGCTTTCTCTTTAACAGTTCTGGATTTCCACTAGGCAGTCCCCCAATGCCGCTCTATGCAAAGTTACTTTAAAAGGGAGCAAATGTGTATGAAATCAGCAAACACTCCAACTGTGCCATTTTTTTCTCCACTGGAAGAGCTTTCTTCATTTACATAGGAGAACATGAAGCCAGAAAGGGGGAAAATACAAACATGAAGTCTCCAAGAGGCTGTTGGAAACGCAGCAGAAAAACACAACGCTTTTAAGTGGAGCAGCCAAGTGGATTTTGAGTTTCTGCAAAGCGGCATCTTGGGGATGGCTGGGTGAGCCTTCCCAAGAACGTCCAGTGGCTCTGCCCGTGTCTAGGGCTGCCCTTCTACAGGCTGGGAGCGAGGGAGGGGAAAGATTGTGTAATTGTCAAAAAGCATCTTGAAACTTTTCAGTTTCATTTGTTTCCAAACAGGAAAACAAAGTGCTGAAGAAGCCTTCAAGAGAAGGGGAGCCTCAGGCAGTTTTTTGTTTTTTTCTTTTTCTTATTCAGGCACAGCTGCGGCTATATCATAATATTTCCAAGTGCTTTCCTTGGCTCTCTTTACCTGGTGCCAGCCCTGCACAAGAGAGCTGCCTGGTAGGAAGACGGTCCCAGTTAAAATACTGGGTTTTCTGTAGCCCAGGGTGTGTCTGATTGTCCGTTTATAGATGCAAGGGGTCCCTTCCCCCCACCCCATCACACAAGGGCTGGAGGTACAGTAGCCTGCAGGCAAGCTTCCCTGCTGTGTTAATTGTGGGAAGGTGTAAAAATGTTGGCTCACAGAGTCTAAAATGAGATGCAAGTGGACCTGGTAGCAGAGACCAAATTTCTATTTTTGTCCCCGCTTCCCCCCCACAGAAATGCAGAGATATGCCAGAGTAACCTCTCTGGAGGAGTCCTCTCATGCTTGGTTGCACATTAATGACATCTAGGGAGCTTTAAAAAATACTGATGCCAAGGCCCCACTTCAAGCCTATTAAATGAGATGCCTTAAGGGTGGGAAACATACATCCAGATTTTTATAGAGCTCCCCAGGTGCCTGTAACGTGCAGTCAGGGGTGAGAAGTCCTGACCTCAGAGCTCAGTCCCACAGCCAGCCCTTCTCTCCTCCGGTCTGGGTCAGGGTGGGTGACTCTCCACCCACTGTCTCCATGATCTCCACTAGTAAGAGCTTCACCTGACTTGCTGTTTAATTCAGTGTGATTACATACAATGCAATTCCATAAACATGTCTAACTGCTTTCCTACTTTTAATTTTTGGTTGTGTCTTTCCTGACACCAGTGAGAGTCATGCTTCCCAAACAGGAGCATAGATATATTTGAATGTTTCTCTTTTTTTGAGGTATATTAAAAAGTTAACCTCCCTCCCCCCAAATTCTGAAACACAGATTAAGAGTTTCTACTAAAAATTGAAAAATTATGCATTGGGTTTGGATAGCAACACTTTTCTGACACTCAGGGTCTGGACAGATATTTGTATGCATGTGAAACAGCCCTCTTTTAATTTGTTCCTTTATTCCACGCGTATTAGTAAGCATCAATGAACTGAGATAAATAAGAGTACTGAGCTTCTGAATTGCTCCCAGGCTACTGGGAGATATGCTATGTGAACAAGAAATTAGTGTACTTTGAGTGCTAAAGCTGAAAGAGGTATGTAGTAAAGGGTGTTGCAGATGAAGGAAGATGTTGTGTTGACTAAGGCAAAAGGAGGAACTGTGCCTGGCAAAGCGAAAGGTTTACAGGAGAAGTGTGGGAGAGTAGGCAATAGGAAACCCATGTGAGGCTTTGGAAATTGAGAATTAAATGTTTGGTGAAAGACTACACAGGAAACAGAGGAGAGACTCGAGCTAGCTGTTGGACCAGTGATTCTAAACCATTCTTGCCTCTGGGAATGACTGAAACTCATGACTTAGCAGCTATACTTGGGCACCCAATGGTTGAGAGAGCACACCAGATGGGATGAGGCTACAGCTGGCCTATTCTTGGAAAACAAAGCAAGGAGGAAGTCTTTAAGGAGTAGCTAAGAATTTGGGCTCTGGAAATGGACTGGTCTGGAATTTCATGCAGTCACTGTGAAATGTCGGGCATGTTCTTGAATCTCCTTTTTCAACAGTAGTAGAAAGAAACATATGCTCATTTTGTTGTCATGGATTCTTTTTTTTTTTTAATGAAGGTTCACTGTGTTTTCTAAAGTGCTTGATAACCTGAATGGAGGGAGGAAGCGCCAGTAACATCTTACTCATACAGCGAAGATACTGAATTTTCTTTTCAGTTTTCTTTCATTTTTATTTGTGTATATATGTGCTTCCCTATGTTCCTGGCCACCTTCCCAGGTACATACTCAAAGACTATCACACTGGCTGATTATGAGGAATGCATGCATTTTGGATGTAGGACATAAAGTGTGCTTTAATAAACAGTCAACTAAATCACCCACTGTCTAAATGTGACAGAGTTCTAGAAAACCCTCTGATAGGCTCTCAAGTCTCTGAAAAAAAAAAAAAAAAAGAATTCTATGGAAGAAATGTTGAATTATAATGTAATATGAAATTAAGGTGTGCACCATCAAAAATCAGCATCTGTTTATGATGTGCTACATTCACCAAGGTCCAGTTATAACCTTCATCATGCAGCTGACCCCGTCTACCTGAGTTCAAGTCTCCTTTACTGATAGGTCCATTCAGCAGTCCTCTGTGTCTCTGCCTCCACAGTGAAAACTACCACAAAAATTACCAGGTTCCTTCCCACTCCAGCGTGTAGCCTAATCTCTTCTTGGCTGGTTTATCAGTCTTCCTATACATTTTAACATGTGGTGTGGAGTGTGATATTTGAGAAAGACCTTGAAGCATGTATGGAATTTCTTTATGAATAAGAACTCCAGGTGGTGACACTAATATAAATAATGTGATAGACGGCTATTTAGGAGTGAAAAATAGTAACATAGTTATTTTATTGGAGTACCAGTTGGGTGTCTTGGCAAAAGAGAGACATAAACCTCAACATTTAGACTCAGATTATAAGGATTTTCCTTATCAGTGATGTTTTGAGAATGAAGATTTAAAACATTTATGGATATTCTATAACACACTTAACATCGCCTAGAAACTTCAAAATTTCTTAGAAAATAATTTTCCTCACTTTTCATTCTTTCATTGTCACTTCTCTTTCTTTGTGTTTGTTTATTCCTTCCCTGGTGCGTTACTGAGGACATTTGTGCTGAGGTCCCTGTCTTGGCTTGCTGAGTATCACCTGCTTCTGATGCCCGTTCTTGATTTACCTCAAGTCACAATCTGTTCTGGGGAGAAGATGCTCACTTGCACAATAACTGACTGTGGTGTGAAAAGGGAGGAGCAGAGTGTGAGTTGGGGTATGAATGACTGGCATGGAAGAAGTCTGACAAGGCACAGACCTTGTTTCTATACATATGTCCTTAGTAATAATGAAGGAGTAGGGGGTAAATTACGCTAGAAGGGAGCAGAGCTGTTTCTGAAGAGCTAGTTTTCTGAGGCAGTGCATATGATGTCAGCAATTAATTAAGGCCCTAAATTCTGTTTTCCTATAAAAATCTTATTTTAGTTGTGGTATCTTTGACGCATCTGCTGGCATAAGCAGGATATATGCCACAAATAAAAACTTCAAAAATATCTCTTTTTGTAGAGCTTGGAAACAGAAATTCTGAAATGAAAGGAAACCTACATATTATCCAGAAGGCTCCCCAGATCTTTTCTAATATGGAGGGTAGTGAAATTCATGCTAATTCTAGATACACCCTGTTATAGCCTGGAGGGGTTGCTTATGGGAGGGAAGAGTACACCCACAGGGGTCAAGTCCAAGATTTATGACAGGACAATTCCAAGTCCGTGTTGGATTACCCTTCATGACTAGGGTTGTTGCTGGAAGAAATGGTAAGTAATGCCGAAGTGGAGAATTTACTCCCAATCCCAATAATGACCGAACAACTTTAAGGTTTCAAGATATTGATAGCAGTGTGAAAGGTTGGTGACAGGACCAGGTATCACTGAGTCTTGTTTTGGAAGCTTGACCTAAAATGAGAACCAATGGGTTGTCATCAGAATCCCAATGACTTCTCCTCAAAGAAGTCTCAGATGCATCTAGAATGAGAGATTATTTGAATTTAAGGGACTTGATTGTGCTTTAAGGCCAATTTCCTTATTTCATTGATGAAACTGAGGTCTGGTGATTACTCATCTGATTTTTGACATAGTCACAGGTAGAGTTCTGGTCTTACAAGAGCTTTGTCCATGTCATTTTGATGCCGGCCACTCTCTGTAGATGCAATCTCCAGTGTGTCCTAAAATGTAGCCTGGTGCATCCCATAGTAGGAAGGAGGAGCAAGGGGCACGTTGCATAACCACTGTGGAAAATCTGACACATCACTGTGAACTGCTGGGAAGGGAAGCAGCCAAAAATGACAAAGAGAGTCCAAATAGTGCCATGGCCAATTCAGCCCAGTTTTTCTGGTCAGTTTCAAGATTTGGGAAAAACAAAACAGGGATTTTGTTTGAAAATATAGAATAGAGTTGAAGATTTCCTCAAAAGCAGAGCAGGGAGATCCTTAGAAGGCAAGGCAGTAGAAATGAGGAGAAAGGAGCATATATGCCCACCAAGTGACAGAAAAAAATGGAAGCAAGTCCCAGATCTGCTGCAATGGAAGGCTGTTATGTGATGGCGGTGATGCTAAGAAAGCATCTGAGAACCTGAGATAACTAGGAGTCTTCGGAAGGAGGGTGACGGAACCATCCGGGTTGTGGTGGGATAGGGGAGCACAAGTCTAACTCTGATAATGCCAATAAGTATCCTAAACTTCAGCCCTCATGGATGAGACCTGGAATGTGAACTTGCTGATGGGATATGAACCCCATTGGGTGTTCTCACTAATTCCAGAGGAGGAAAATAACTCAGATTAGCTACAAGTCAGAGTTCTTCTTCTAAAGTAACATTTCAAATGTCTACAAATGACTTTGGTTTGGTGAGGGAAATCGGCCAAGAAAGTGTAGAGCTGCAAGATTTTTCCCTCACTATTAAATTTTTTTTAAACAATTAATCTCCTGCTCTCACTCTATCATAGGAATAGGCAGTAAAAGAAAAAAAAATCATTTTCAAGTTTCTACATATCAAAATATTTATCAGAATATATGATGGACAGGATCTCTGCAGAAAATACTGTAAATGAAGAGGCAGAGTTCTATAATGATGGTTTTAATGAAGACACTTTCTATTTTAGTTCTAACTTCTGCACAGTTGCAGAGACAGAGAATTCCCAACAGCTGGTGTTATTGGCAATGATATGAGCAGTGACAAATGTTGAGTGGGCCAGCATGGACTGTAGGTACGACTGAGGCATAGAGGTGATCAATAGGCAGTGCGGACCATGGATATAAAGAGAAAACTGTGAGCTGGACTCAGAGAATTGCCTTTACCTCATACTAGGGGTTAATTTACTGTTTGAGTGAAGGTTGCTTTTAAGATAAAAGCATTGAATTGTTTCTCTGAAGTGCTGGTTAGTATATCTAGAATGACAGATTATTTGAATTGAAGGGACTTGATTACATACTGAAGCCAACCTCCTCAATAAACCTATTGGAGACATAAACTATTCTTTATTAATTAGTTGTATATGATGCACATGCTACAGTTTATTGACTAATGATAGTTTATTTCTTCAGTAGGTTCACCACCACCCCCATAACCAATAAATGCTTATAGCTGCCTATACAAAGTCCTTCATTCAAAGAATCCCCTTTGCTTGGACTCTGGTGACTCAATCCTAAACCAGCAGCTGGCATGTGGACCATGTAAAGTCCAAGGACCTATATGTGTGACCCGGTGTTGGGGGTAAACAGCCCCAAACAAAAAACAAATTAAAAAATAAAAGTGCTTTTTTCTCCTCTTCCTTCCTTCCTTAAAATGCTTCTTCATCTCTTTCTTCCTCTGTCCTCCATTAAAAAAACACAACAATCAAAAACCCAAGAAAACAACACAGCAGAACCTCCCTTCAAAGTTCTGTTAGAAAGTGCAACCAGATGGAGTAGATCTAACTAATCCCTACACTCCTCACCGAAAGTGCCCACTAACAAGGCCGGGGACATTTAAAAAGTTCTTGCAATTACAATTTTCTGCCACTAGATGATATGCACGTATAAGCAAGATAAAAGTCCTCAGTTTCCTTTTTGCATAAGTGACTGCAGTGATAAATAGGTAAGTTAAGGTATCCGTAATTCAATAGCGATGTTATTAGGACAGAGAGGCAAAATGTGGAAATGAAGAGCTATCAGTGTTGGATACCATGATACATATAATGATAGCAAATTATTGAACACTTATTCTTCAAACCAAGGGCCATTACATTATTGCCTGTGGACCAAATCCAGTTTACGACTGCCTCTTTTTGTCAGTAAAGTTTTATTGGAACACACCATGTTCATATGTCTGAGGCTGTACTTAAAATGACAGAGATGAGTAGCTCAGATGACCTGCAATGCTTACAATATGTCTATTTTGGTCCTTTACAGGAAAGTTTTCAGATACCTTGTCGAACCACATAGGGTCATATTCACTTATTTAATACTTGCAGCTCTGTGATTGTGTATGTGTTAGTATTATTTATTTTGCAGCTAAATGCATGTATTAAAGAAAAATGAATCTTTGCACATATATTGAGTGACTCTACCAGGCATGCATGACAAAGGCTATAACTATTATGACATGCTGTGCTTAGTACAGCTACATTTTTGTATTGAGACAATTGACTTGAAAGGTATGGGGAACCTAGAAAGAAAGAAAAATTATTGCTAGACCAGGCTGGCCTTTTGTGTGATCCTTAGGCAGAAATGTACCTGGGGGGAACTCATCAACATTTTCTCCCCAAATCATGCTTACTCAGAAACATCTTAAGAAATTATTTTTACACAATAATACATTAAACAGAAGATGATTCATAAGATAAAACAGCATTTAAATGGTGATTGAAGCATCAATGGTCAGGTGGAGAGACACAGAGAAGCTAATTAAAGGAAGACTTTTTTATGATGTCCCAGTTTTCCTCCATCCAAAGCGGGCTTTGTTCCTCCAGTATTAGAACCTGGGCAAACATGGGTCCTCAGGATATCTGTTGGGAGATGGATCAGGGACCAGGGTGGCATTTAGTTTTACAGCTTCCTAGGCTTTTAGTCATCATCAGGGATGCCTTTCTCAGTAGTTTTTAATGAGCCGTGATGTACTGACTGGGGTATCCTCTAGCAGTTCATGCCACACCGGTGATAGCTGGTCTTCGTTTTCGTTTATACTGAAGAGTTTGGGTCATTACCTGCCTCGGAGTCATACAACATGAGGAGGAGAGGGAAGAATCAGGAATTGGGTCATAGTCAGTCAGCTTAATCCTTTGTTCCACATGAAGAGATAGAATCACACTGACTACCTAGGTCTTCTAAGGATTTTCTGCCTGGATACTCCCTAAGCTCCTACTCTTCCCTTCCTCGTTCCAGGGAGTCTTCTGTTAGATTCTAAATTTGATATCTTCCTTCCTTAGCATACTTCATCATCTGTATAGAAAAGGATGACTATCATACTGTTCCTTCCACTCAGTCTTTGTGGGCTCTAAAAAAAACAGGGGAGGGGCAATAATTGTTCTCTTTGGAATGAGGTATGGATGGGAATTTGAATGTGGATGGGGAGCAAGCCTGGGTGAAACAACAGCAAAAAAATACCTTTGGGGCCTTGCAGAGGGATGTAGGGAAGGAGTAAGGACTTCCATTTCAAGGAACTCCTGTTTTCTCATAAATAATCAGTAGCACATAAAATTTCCTGTGAATCAAAATTTCTTTGAAAGACATTCCTATCTGTGTTAAATGAAAAAATTATATTCCTCCTAATAATATGACCTAGTCCCCCTCCACCCTTTTTTTCGAGTGTGAAATAATATTCCCAGCTTTATCACACCAATAGAACATATGCCCTAGGCTTCATTTTAGAATCAACACTCCAAGTTCAACTCTCTTTTCTTTCATCTCTAGGCATGTATATTTGCCAGTTTGTATGTATTATTCATGCATGTATTTTTTGTACTTATGTTGGACTTTGGTTAGGGTAAGATAGTTTCAAATTAAAAAACTGATAATCTTAGCTGTTGGAATTCCAAAAGAGGGAAAGACTGGGAGAGCAGAACTATTTTATTAAAGGTAAATGAGTTGGGTTGAAAGAATTTAGACAAGTTAAGAAAGGGACATTTTTGCTGTGAGATGGAGAGACGGATATATGAGCTTGACAGTATGTACTTTGGGAGGAGATAATTCTGGCAGGGGCTAAATTTAAGAGTTTCGGATTATCAGGTTAAAGTTTGAATTGGATATCACAGTCCCGGGGAAAATCAGAGTCTTTTGATTAGAGAAGCACACTTACTATAAACTCTTCAAGGGCAAAGTCATCCTATTTCTCTTTTCTTCTCTTTCACACCATTGTGTGATCAATTTCAACCAATCAGCCAATTTCAAAAGGAAAATTTTAGGAAAAATTATCTTGGCACTACATATAGGATGATTTAGGAAAAAAAGCAGAAAATGGAGGAAAGATAGGGATGAATACAAAGATAGACACACATGACTTTCACGATTTGAAATGATAAAAATTTAAATTGCATGCAACTGTAATTTAGAAATAGTTGAACATGAATCAGTCATTGCCACAGTCAGTAAGTGTAACCAGAAATAGGAAATATTTCATGAAAGTCTGTTTCTTTCACTTCTGACTGTGTCGCCATGTCTGCTATGCCGTTTGTGATAGTCCACAAGTGCAGCATGAAGAAAAAAAATCATTAAGAAACTAGATTTCATGTTTGCCTCAGTCACAACCCTTTTCTGATTGATGGGAGGACCAGCTTATTTAATAAATATTATTTCCTCTTATTCTTGCCATCTTTCGATCTATATTTGAAACTTCAAAAATATGTTATTTAAATTTACTTTTTTACTCAATGAGTGGCAGGTAAGAATGAAGAGTTAAATCTGAGTTATTGAAATATGCTTTCTTTAATTCTTAATTCATTTTTCTACCAGTCGTCCTTGATGTGTTTATCTAGCAGGACTCACTTTCAAAATCTCTCCATTACTGGGTGGAGAAATAAGGGCTGAAATCCACTCCTGGTTACGTCAAGTGGTGTCAAATTTGGCTTACCATTCTCACTTCCTGTTGACTCCGAAAGAAAGGCTGTAGTTGGCGTCTCACGAGAAAAACACGAAGCTCTGAGACCCGTCTGAATTACTAATCACTACATGTCCTGTTCAGTCTAACCACTTTCCAAGTGATTAACTGAACTGGCCAGGTCAGTGACTCAGCTTTCGAGGGGGTAGCCAGCCAACGGGGCTGATGTGCACATGCCTGGTTTTGATTCCCAAGGTTTGATCCAGAGTTGCCTCTGAAGGATGCTTTCCTCTTGGAACTCGTCTCTCTGGGGACAGAAAAGATGGGCCACAAATAATGAAGTGTAGCGTCTACTGGAGAAGGGCCATGTCACTATGAGCTATTTGAGGGAAAGGGTTGCAAGCATGTCATCACTCATTAGCTGGTGTCACTCTTTGGAACCAGTCACAAGTAGCAGGGTGTGGTAGGGTGAAGTTGTCTGAAGTTTGAAAGGAGAAAATATAGTGAGTAGGAAGCATGAACTTATTTATTTATTTTTGGCTAAAATATCAGTAGATACAGTATTCACTTTGTGTGTGTGTGTGTGTGTGTGTGTGTGTGTGTGTGTGTGTGTGTGTGTGTTCAGTAAGAACCAAAGGTTCTTGAAGAGGTTATCATTTTAGAGTAGTATATTTGTCCAGTATTCTGTTTTTTGTGTGTGTGATTAGCTGAACTTTGCTGCTTTTATAAGCTAAATGTTCGGTTACCATAAAAAGCAGCTTGTAGTCAGTGATGGAAATAGGGGTGGGAGGATAGGTCACATGGGAATGCAATTCCAGGAACTCCCAGTCTCATATGCAAATTGGATTAAACTGCTCTGTGGCCAGGGCTTCCAGAGTGAATAATTCCCAATCCCACCTCTTTTCTTAGCATTATCTCTTGTGGGAATAAAGAAATCACTTTCAATTTGTTTCAGCTACTGCCCTGTTTTGTCCATGCTGTTG
Source organism: Solenodon paradoxus (assembly GCA_004363575.1). Classification (NCBI taxonomy): domain Eukaryota; kingdom Metazoa; phylum Chordata; class Mammalia; order Eulipotyphla; family Solenodontidae; genus Solenodon; species Solenodon paradoxus. Next base: position 395,835 of record RJWH01001239.1, on the reverse strand, counting down.
TTTTAAATCTTACATGTCTCAATTGGTCTACAAGACTTCTGAAGAGTCCTTACCAGATAACCTCTTAAAAATTGAAAGAAAAAAAAATGAAATCCTTCAAAAAAACATAGTAAGCAAATCAAAGTCTTATTTTCTCAGGAAGAAGTTCGTTCTTTTGAATGGCTGGTGCCACCACATCCTTCAGGCGGTTTTCATACTTGGCATAAAACTTTTAGTCATTTTTCATACTCCCTCTGTTTTGATTAGTGAATGTATGATAACTTGACAACACTCAGATGTGAATGCTGGAGGAAGGGAGGCTGACAGCGAGGGAAGAAGTCCTCCAACCAGCAATTCTTTAAACATTTTCTTTCTTTTTTTTTTTTTTTTTTTTTTACCGTGACTATTTCTCAAGCACAGGGACTGAAGGTGAACTTGAAGAATGCTCCAAAACCACAACTTTAATTCTCTGAACATGGCCACTTCAGTGCTATCTGGAAAGAGCAAGTGAGAATGTGCATGCCAGAGAGCCAGCGTGCAAATCACTTCTCTCCCATGATACTTGCAGTGCTGCTGCCTTATCCACGCAGATGTGCTGTGGGCCTTGCAGATAGCATCTGTTCGTTCTATTTATAGAAAGAAAAAAAGAAGCATGTATTGGTGAGCTCAGCATGAGCACCAATTTCTTTGTGGATCTTTTATTTTATTATAATTTAAAAGTGTTTGTGCTTTGGAACCAAAGAATTTGAGTAGTTGGTGATTTGAGATGCCATCTGACTCTCCCTCGTGTTCGTTATATATCTGTTCCTCCTGCCTCCAAATTTCACAGAGTTAAAATTGGGGCTGCGGAGATGAAGAGATGTGCACAGGCACAAAAAGCATCCATTCTTACTTTTGTTCCTGATGATTACTTTTTAAGTTATTGTTTGGTGATTAACAAGATGTTTATTAAGGACCTGTGTGTTCCAGGCACTGTGCAACGTTCTAGGACACGGTGCTGAGCAAAAGGCAGTTCCATTCTTGTCACTTTTAGTGGGGGAAAATACACATTAATAAAAATAATCATATGTAGATATGTAACTTCCTCTGTGACATGTGCCTCAGGTTGTCCTAAGAGCCTAAAATAGGCAAATCTGAGTTAGGAAGAGGGGTAACCGAAGGTTTCCTTGACATGGTGATATCTGGATGTGCGTAAGACCTAACAAGGCTATAAAGCAACAAAGATTCTCCGCAGCAGAGGGAACAGCATGGGAGAAGATGCTGTGATGAAGCAGGAGAGTATGAGAGATGGGAAGGTCAGTATCCTTGAGGTGAAGAGTGAAGGGGAGTGGCAGGGAAGGGATTGGGTGACAGGTCAGTCAGAACCAAATACTGCAGTCCTGTGTGGCTCATTCTGAAGCTTCGTTTTAGGGGTAATGGAAAGCCCATGTAATGAATAATGGGAGGAGGGCAAACATGGATGATGATGAATACTCAAGGTTACTGCAGCAGTCCAGGGAATAGGTAATGGAAAGTTGCCCTAAAGTCATGAGTGGTAGAAGAGAGGGAAAGGAATAGAAATATTCAAGAAATACTTATGTAAAAAATGATACTTCATGGGGAGGATGTGGCTTCTGAGCCACTCGATGGATGGATGAATGGATGGTTGAATGGATGGGTGGGTGAATGGCTGGCTGGCTGGCTGGCTGGCTGGATGGGTGGGTGGGTGGGTAGATGGATATGCATTCACAGTAATAAGAAATGCTGGAAGGTGGGTGTAAGGGGAAGATAATAAGTATATTATAAGAAGTGTGAAACCAGATGCAAAGATATTGTTTGACTATATGGGTCTGGCAACTATTAACAACTTATTTCATATGACGAGGGATTTGAGGAATTGTTTGGAGGCAGGTTTGGTGTGGCAATTAGGGAGTTGAAGGATAACAAAAGATACCTCTATCTGAGATCTATGCCATCTTTCCCTGACTTACCAGAAAACCTAAAATGCTGGCAATCATATTACTTATAATTGGTTCTCATTTTATTTTGCTTAGTGTAACATTTTAGTGTTTGAAGATAATGATAATATTGTCTACTCATTTTTTACCCAAAATGAAGATCTGCTTTATAAAAATTCTAGACATGTAGCTTCAATACAAACATGTCTGTGACAGGGGACACATATTTGAAAAGAAAGTACAGATTTTTTAGTTCTGTGACAAAAAGTTCTTCGCTGTTCGGACTTTCCCATCCAAGATGACACAGAATAGTCTCCTTCCTCTTCTGCAGAGCAGACCATCCATTAGTGTTAACTCACAAATCATTATTATTCTCAGCTACGTGGCCACAAGGATGAATGGTTTAGATTCAACAGCCGCTGAAATCATGGAAGTCCTTGGACATACATCATCTCACTTAGAGGTCCCAACAGCCCTCTGAGGTATTTATTATTATTCAGTAAAGAGACAAACAAACTGCATCTCAGAGTTAAAATGACTTACCCAATAACATGTCACATGGGTAAAGGCTCATAGGCAGCATTTGAATCCAGCTATTCTGACTCCTAAGCCAGAGTCCTACCTAAGCTGCCTTCATAGGCTGGTTTGGGCCCTGCACTGACTTCTAAAGGTAACGTATTAGTATGGACCCATGAACAGTCAGCCGATAGAAATGAGACAGTGTATTCATCTGTGCCCTGGTAAGCCAATTGATGTCTGTATCTTGGCTTGCTCAGTAAATACAATTAAAAAAAAAAAAAAGAAAGAAAGATGTTCAAGCTGTTTTTGACAATGAATGCCTGTAGGTAGGATTTTTTTAACCATGAAGTTTCCCAGTTTCTCTAGTGCTTCCTTCAGCAATCTGTGTTCATCTACCTGAACAGTTCTGGAAGACACTTGTGTTGATAACCTGTTATCCCTTTAAGAACTGCATAGTTCCGTGTTTCGCTCCCTACTAGTTAAACAAGTCAAGCATGTATTCCCAACGTATTTATATATGTATTTATAGGTTCCATTCAGACATTAATATGACTCCTTTTTTTTTTTTTTTTTTTTTTTACTGTTTTAAAATAGATCAAATGCTAGTTTAAGAGATCATACAAATATAAATGACATTTTTGCTTCTATTTTGTTTTCTCTCCTAATGAATCATCTTTTCGGGTCATCTTATTGTGTTCCCACTGGAGGGACTGCTGAAGTGGAGCAGGGGCCCAGGGGTAGGAGAGACATCTAGTGTGACAGGTCATGGCTGGTTTCAGGGCCACACCTGGGGGATGTCTGCACATTTCAGAAGTGCTGACCACATGTTTTCCTCTCTTCTGCTCAGCTTTAGCTCCGTTGTGAGGTGCACACATTGCTAAGATCTCTCTGGAGTTTCACAGTGAGTGAAGGACTCATTGCTTTGGTCTGCTATGTTTGTCCTTGGTTTTAATTGCCACTTGTGTCCTGAGCTATGTGGTAATAGCACTAATAGCTAACATTTGTTGACTGCTTACTATGTGCCACTGTGCTAAGAGATTTACGCTTATTACCTCATTGTCCTCATGACAGTCCTGTGGAGTTTTGCTATCGTTGCACAAACGGGAAAACCGAGAGCTGGAAAGCTGCGACTTACCCATAGGCATATGGCTAGTGGTACAGCTGAAATTTGAACCTAAGTCTCTTCTCCATCAAATCACTCATTCTTATCTGCTGGGCCATACTTCCAGTAGAATCAGTGCTTAGATTATTTGAATGAGTCAGGTGGATTTCCCTCACTAGCAGTACCTTGCATGGGAAGATCACCAATTGTCAGACCAGAAAGTTGAGCTAACATCAATGTGAAAAAATGAGAGGAAACAGTCAGGTATTTAGAAATATATTGTTCCAGTACAATTAAAAATGATTCTTTACAACTAAACCTGGTTTCTTCTTTATTTCTTCATAATTTGGCTCTCGTTATAACCCAAAGATCCAGGTAACAGATATACACTGATGGTTGTTCTGAATGAGACTGCTGGAGCACATAGTTCTGTTACATGCTGCACATGTTTCAAACTTGGACTTAAATGTTTGAATATCAGAGAGACAGGTCAAGAGATTTAGGAGTTCTTTCTGTCAGAGTGCTCCAGCCTGGTAGAGTCAGGCAGCCCTGAGTTTGAATCTGGATTCTTGCATATGTTAGCTGTGAGACTTTGTCAAGTTATCTAAGCTCTTTAAGTCTTAATTCCTTCATCTTTGAAGTGGAGATAATGATACCTGCCTCAAAGTGGTTTATGAGGATTCAATCATATGTCATAGGTAGAATGCTTTATGCACTGCTTGATACATAGTGAGTGCTCAAAAATAGGTAATTGCTATTGTTCTCTATGACCCTGCTTTCTCTAAGAAGAGGTACTGATTGGTGATTTGTAGCATGAGCTCATGTCTCCTGCTGCATTGGGTTGTGTCCTATATGTCCTGTTTGAAAATGAGAAGAAACTTTTTTTCTGGATCTCCTAAATATATTGCTATCCCAGAAAAAGCAATCTGTTTCCACAAAAGAGGACAAGGACTAGAGACATTGGAAGTTTATGGGCTGGAGAAAGCAGCTCCAAGAAGAAGAAAAGAATTCTGGTGATCAGCAACACCCTCCTGAGGGGGCCCAGATGTAGACCAGATGCTGAGAATCTGTAGAGACACGTTAGACTCAATGACTGTAATGCTATGACTTTCATCCATGTGGGCATGAAGAATATTGTGTGATCTCATTCAGATGATTAAGAGTGACTTCAGGGCTCTGGAAACATGGGTATAAGAGCCTGGGACTCAAGGGGTGGTCTTGACAATCCTCCCAGTTGAGAAAAGAGTTTCTGTAGATGACAGCCCCGCTCGAGTTATAGATGCCTACTTCACATGCCCTATCCCGTGCCATTCCCAGAAGGGTGCTCATCAAAAAAGCACTGAAGATACTTCAGTGGAAGTGATCTGAGATTTCTACATAGGCAGAAACAGATATTATCTCTGCTTTAAAGACAAAAGAATTAAGACTTGGAAAGCTTAAATAATCTGACAAAGCTCTCACAGCTAATATATAATAAAGTTAGGATTCATTTCTTGTGACTTTTATTTCATACCATTAAAGTTGATTTGGATGTGATCCCAACGATAGTGATTATTTTTTTCTATAATCATTTTTTTGCTTAGAATCAGCTCCTATGCCTTTTTAATTTTTCCTAGTTGGAATTTCACTACCCTGCTCAGCCTTCCATTCCACATTTTGATAAGAATGTCTTGTTAATCTTTATTTATAAGGGTAGTGAAAATTTCTCTTTTTATGATTAACATAAGTAGAGGTATATCCGGATAATTCTGTTGAAATATGAGCTAAAGGCAAGAGCTGAATCCTAGACAAAGAAAACACGTTGTGGACTGTTGCCACTGACATGGCTTCCATCTTGCTCTCTCTCTTTCCCAGTTAACTCTTTGTCTTATATCAGAGTGATATTTTTACCTCTGTCCCTACTAACATTTATTTTCTAATGCCGCTGTAGCAAGTTGTCACAAAATCAGTGTTTTAAACAGCACAGCTTCATTCCCTCATAGTTCTTAGGTCAGAGTTCTGATATGGGTCTCAGTGGGAAAAAAGAAAGGTGTTAGCAGGCTGCATTTCTTTCTGGACATTGAAGGGGAGAATTCACTTCTTCACACTCACCAGCATCTAGAGGTTATGCATACGCCTTGGCTCAGTAGTCCCTTCTTTCATCTTCAAAGCCAAGAATGTTGCATCTCTCTGTTTTTCCATATTCCTGTCTTCCTCTGATGACAACTGGGAAAGACTATTTTTAAAGACTCATGTAATTAGATCGGGCCTGTCAGACAATCCAGGATTACCTTCCATCTCAATGCCTTTAATTCAATCATATCTGCAAAGTTACTATTGACACATAAGGTGACATATTCACAGGTTCTAAGGATTAGGGTGTGATATCTTTGAGAGGCCATTATTCTGTTTACCAAATCTACCATCCTATTCCAAGCCCATCATCTCTCTCCTGGACAAACGTAACTTTTTTCTAAACTTTTTCCTTTTGTTGTTGCTCCTCTCATTCACTCTGATATAAACACCCTGGCTTCTTTACTGTTATTTGAATATACTAATCACAGCTCTAACCACTAATCACAGTTCTTACACTTACTGATCTCTCTGTCTGGATTCCTTTTCATTCAGATATCTTCATGACTGCCTCCCTCAAGACTTTGCACAAATGTTCCCTCTTTAGAGGAGGGAGTGTCTTTTCCTGAATAACTTAATACAAGTGAGTATTCTTTCCCTGACTTTTATCAATCTATTCTTTGTCTCATGTTCTTAGGTCAGGACAGAGAATATATTTGTCTTTTGTCTTTCCTTCAGTTTTTTTTTTTTTTTTATTTCATTTTGAAAGATCGTCTCACTGATTATAGAATTCCTGGTTGACCATTTTTCAATATTTTATAGATATAACTCTTCCATCTTTTGGATTTCATTTTTTTTTCTGATAATGTCTGTTATTATTTTTAGTCCTTCTTTCATGATCTTTAGGATATTGGTTTTTCAGAGATTTAGTCATCAATTTTCTTGATCTCGTTTTCTTTGTTTCTTCTGCTTGGTGATCACACAGCTTCTTTGATATGTGTGCTTATAGAGTTCATCAAATTTAGCTGTTAATTTTTCAAATATTTTTGCTGCCTTCCCTTTTTTCTGAAACTCCAATAGTACATATTAGTTTACTTGATATTTTCTCTATAGCTCACCTATTCTCTGTTTATTTTATTCTTCCCACAGTATTTTTTGCTCCCTTTTTCATGTTGTATCTAGTTATATTGCTTTATCTTTTATCCAGTATTTGAGATGTGCTGATTTGCTATAAATTTTACCCAGGGGTAATTTTCATCTCAGATACAGAGTTTTTCATTTCTGTAAGTTCGATTTGTATCTTTTCATATAATCCCTATAATTCATACTTAGACTTTCTCTACTTTCTTAAACATGGATCATATATATTATAACTAGTTAACATTCTTGTCTACTAACTTTATCACTTATGTCATGGGGGGACATAGCTGGTACCCCCAAGGAATCCTCAAGTATGAGTAGAGAAGGCTCTCGCATTGCGGCCAATTTGCCCCCACCAAGAGTCGTAGTCTTCCCTCAGAGGTACTGAAAGAGACACCACTGTTTAGGTGGGTAAGTTTCGGCAGTATGGATAAGCACAGAGCAACCAGAATTCATTGACTGTGCATCTGACCATAAACCTGGGTTAGTCCATTTGCCTCCCTAGGCCTGTCTGGATTATAGACTCCTTTCATTGCCTGTAGTTACGTTTTGCTTTGTCCGTAGTTAAAGTTCTTGTTAAGAAAAGTAAAGGAATTTAAAAAAATATGCATAATAGGCAAAGTCTGGCAGCTCTCAGAAATAGCTGGCATGATAGCTCTGACTGGACCCCACATGGCTCATGTGTTGGAGTACAGCTCCCCAAAAAACACAGGGCTGTGTCTGGGTGGGAGCAGCTTCCTACCGATGATTCAATACTGCAGTGGTGACCAGAGGAAGAACTCTGGGAACAGGGACATAGCTACCTATCAGCCTTGGGCACCTGAGGGAGTAGCTGGAGTTCTCCAGGGGCACACAGAAGGCCAGCAAGCCACACTTGGGTGCCAGGGTGACACAAGGTGGCTGGGCACTTGACTCTCCAGAGAGGGAAGGCTGCACCCAAGATGCAAGGAACTCAGCAAAGGGCCTGACAGCATGGTGGGGCGCACTTGACACACATACACACACAACACCGGGAGGAGCGACGAGGGCCCCAGGACAGAGTGAGAAGAGCCATCCAGTTTGCTGTGAAAGTCTGCACGTTGCGTGGTACAGCTTAGGCCCTGCCAGGGAGAGGGCCCCGCCACCATGTCTGTGCACGGCTGCTCATTTTGGATTCAAGGCTGATATTGTGAATTTTATAATTGTTTGCTGGATTGTTTTATTCCTTTCAACAATGTTAGGCATTTTTCTAGAGCACAATTATTGACAGATTTGTTGAAGGAAATCTAGAGCAGACTACTTTAGTTTGGGGTTAGTTTGGCCCCTGAGTCTATTTTCCTCTGAGGATTCTTTAGAGCTCCGTGTGTGAGGAATTCTTTCTATGGTAGTTTCTTTATCCTGTATTTTCCCTGAAGATTGTTTTGCCTGCTCCTTTCCAGTGATTCTTTCAATGGCCTTTGCTGTTTTCTCAAATGCATGTGCTAATCAATAGTTAGCAAGCTCTTGGTCTCTGTATATGGATACTCGATGGAATGCTCTGCAGCAGTTAAAAAAGATAAATTGGTGCCTTTTTCAATAATCTGGATGGAACTGAAGGGGATCATGTTAATGTGAAATAATCCAGAAAGTAGAAGAGAAATACAAGATGGTTTCACTCATATGTAGAATAAAAAGAAACAAAGCAATGACCAGACAAATCTCGACAAAAGTCATACGATGCAAGACTGTGGCTACCAGGGGAGTGGAAGGGTTTGGGAAGGAAGGCAGGAACAAGGTCATGGTCAAGGGCACTGGAACTCTGGTGGTGGGTGTGGTGTGAAATGCACACAGACTGAAGTGCAAATTCAATATTGTAAAATGAATATAGCAATGGAAATAAAAGACATTAAACAAACTAAAAGCAGGTCATTCTATGGTGAAGGATAGAATGGGATTTTGGGCGCTGAAATTAAAGTATTACATACAGATGTTGATTTATATTGCTACATACCTTAACAGAAACCTTAAATAATCTTACGATGTTTCTTCAATAAAATTTAAAAAAATTCCCCTGCCCAAAAGTTATCAAAAGGCTCTAAAAAAAACTTCTGCAAATAGCCAGAGCTTATTCAGTGAAGTTCTTTCCTCTTTGGTACGATGCTCCCTAAATTTGTCCACCTGGGGCCCTCTGAATCTAGAACCTTATTTCTTCTGCTCAGGGGGACTGTTCAGCTCCATTTGGGTCCTTGCTTCCTTCGCTGTCATGGGAAATGCTTCCCAGGTATTAAGTAGGGTCCACCTTACTTATTTCCCTTTTCACAGACATCACCATCTCCAATGCCTGTTGTCCAATATCTGAAAACTGTTGTTTCATATCTTTTATCCATTTAAAATTTTTTTTTAAACTGAAAGATTATGGTTTCCTGTTATGCCTTCTTTCTTGGGAGCAGAACTTTGCTCACCAACCACTGAGCTCCCTTTTTCCCAGAGCTGCTTTCTCATAAACTCTTGGTTCTATGCTTTGCCTTTGACCACCACCTCTGGCCCTGCCTGGATCTGCCACTCTTCCTCTAATATCTCTGGGTATCTGCAGCTGGATTTTCTGACTTGATACTGATTCCATTGACTTTTCTGCTCTTTGAATAGTTCAACTGAGAATTTCTTGCCCTAGTTCTGCATCCTAGACATTCATGCTGACTTCTTCAACAAGCCCTTAATTCCTTGCTCAGGGCAGAATTTGGACAATTAATCCATTTAAAAAAATTTGTAATTATTTCATCAGTGAAAAGAAAAATGGATTTTGATTTCTTCGACTACAAGTAAAGCTAATTTCTTTCAGAACATACACTGCTTATAGTTCTTCTTCATGAGTAGACACTATCCATTTTCAATTTTCTATTATTTTTGCTCTGTCCCAGAGGCTCCACATTGAAAACTTAAGTTCCTACTGTAGTTTGGATAGATTTATGTGACAGTGAGCCATGCCAAAATTCCAGCGCGCTCTCTCTCTCCTCTCTCTAGAAAATGGAGATCTGTTTTCAGAGGAAAGACTTTTCTGCCTTGAAGTCTTCTTGGAGAGGTTTTTGCTTTAGATTGAAATGCTTAATATTAGAAAAAGTACACCAGCTATTGATTTTTCTTCCTATCACCTAACCACTCAAGATCAAATACTAGGAACAATGCCTAATCGCTGAACTCAATTTCTTTTAATTAATTTTGCTTCTGAAAGTATATTGGCAACTAAATCTAAATGAAAGGGAGATGAGAATATATCACGTAATGCATCCAGCATATGAAAGACTGATTAATGAAGGAAGTGTTATTGAAGTCTTTGGGGGGAGAATTGATGAGTGAACTGAGGATAACTGGGGACTTTAGTAACTGTAGTTTCACAATTCCAGTACTGACCCGAATCTAGTCAGAGGATGTGAGTGGATTTCTTGGTGGAGAGCAAGTCACTGGATTATCATTGCTCAAAGCTGTCCTGGATTATTCTGTTTATGAACATTATCATCATTATGACTGTTTTTAATTTACTGCATATTAGGGTGAGTTACTGACGTCTTTTTTTATGATACAATGACGAGCTCATGCTACATTTGGATTAAATAACAGAACAATCTTTTCTGTATGTTCAGAAATCATCTGCTCCCTTTCTACTTTTCATATAAAATAGAATTATCTTCTGAGATGACAACTGGAGTAACACAATCTTTCTAGCGTGTATTGTGGCTTCATGTCAATACCAAGACGGGAGCATTTGCAGTTCTCTCCATGTTTCCACAGTTCCCTAGTGGTCCTTGTTGAGATGTTGGGTTTTTCTTGGGGTGTGGGGGTGGGCTTGGAGAGCAAGATGTTAGCACAAAGCACACGTCTCTTGACCCTCTAGCTGAACAGTTAGATTCAATAGTAAGACAGACGGAGATTGATGGATTGTGTCAGCTCTATTACTGATAAAATAAGTTGGTGCATATGACATTTTTTTTATCTAGTTAAGAGAGTTTATGATACGGTATTTTGATCGTGAATAGACAGACTTTGCATTTGGAATCCCCTCAGTTTCTGACACAGAAGAACAGTGCGGATCTTCCCCAGATGGGAGACCCTGACATTGGGTCAAGAATAATTAGGAAGAGAGGAGCTAAGAAGCCACTGAGAGACGCATGCTCATTTTACTCCCAGGGCTGCTAATGATAATAGTGACATAATTTCTATCACTTCAGTTTCCTTACCTCTAAACAGGAACACTAATACCTGCTCATCTTACCTGACTGATTTGAAAAATCAGTAAGGTGACATATAGGAATGTGCTTTCTCAAAAACAAAATTATCCCGCAATGTGTTTCCAATAGACAATTATTGCTAAGTGACAGAAGTCTGCTTTGAGGATAGAATACCCATGTGATATTTGTGTCAAAATAGCAGCTGCCCTTTATAGATACCTTTTCATATCAGGGCACTATACTAGAGGCTTTACTTACTGGCATTGTCTTCTTATTGTTAACGCATTTTCTTTTTAAATCCTTTTTCTTGTCTTGGTATTAATTCTCCATAACAAGTAAAAACTCCAAGTGTTTTTTAGCCTCAGTTTACAACTTGAGAAAATGACTTACTGTTCTCTCCAATAGCTGTGTGTTTTCACTTTACTTCTCTGCAGCGCTTTACAAGAGCTGTTGCTTTGCTGCTGTGAAAGAGAAATCATCACAACTCTTGACCTTCTGCACACGAGGAAAGGGGCACAGAATCTTACTCGAAGCCGTGCCATGGCTAAGGCTTTCGCTGAGCACACAAGTGCCGGGGAAGGGAGAAAGAAATGGGCTCAGGGTGTGAGCAGATTGAGGAAGCAAGTTATGGCCTGTGTGTCCACAGATGCCCAGCGAAAGCAAAGGAAACACTCTCTTCCCAACTGATTCCTTTGGTGTTTCTAGCCCTCTCCTCTCCTCCCCTGGGTTTGAATGGGTGATGCACTGGCTTTAGAGCGCCAAAGGGAGGAGGAAGCGCTGCTCTGACCCTTCTTTCAGCCTCTCTGGACCACTGCTCTACACTTCAGCCCGAGTCCTGCTCTCCCCTGGACTTGGACACTGCATAGAAGTGGACAAGTTACACCGCACAGAAGGGCGAGATGACCTCTTCTTTCTTCTCCATGCTGCTTGGGGGAATTAAATACAGTAGATGCACTCTGTTCTGGCTTTGCCTCATTAAGAGGTCTCTATGGATTAATTCCCAAGAGATCGAATCTCGTTACTTTACTGTGGCAAAGTGAAATTAGTGTAAAGTAACAAGGAGCCAGATTAATGTGACCCTCGGAAATAATCCATAAAAAACTTATGAGGCCTTTAGCAGGCTGTAAATTGGATTTCAGACAGGGTGAGGGGAGAGGAAGAATCATGTTAAAAACAATGAGTTTGTAATGAATAGAGCTAATATTTTAGAACTTCGAAATAGAAGAAAACACCAGAGTAAATAATTCTGAGAACCTAATGGCAGTATTTTCTAACATGTGTAAATAATTGAAATTGTGATTATAACTCTAACTGAATTTTTCTTGCTTTATAGCTACCGGGAAGTGTATTGTTCAGTAAGCATCACAGAACTCTAAATCAAAAGAACAAAGGAGAAGGGATAAGCAGAAGAAAGAGATGGAAAAGAAAAATATCTTGTCTGGTTTGTCCTGCTTAGTCTATAGACAGTGGTCTTGGCCTTTTGGTTAAAAACCACTCAGGCTGTGGCAAAGATGTATCTCTTCACAGGCATGGCAGTTGTAGCGGAGCCTGAAAGACACAAACAGCACATTTGGTCTATCTAGTGTTTTTCTGGAAAAAGGAAATTGACTCTTAGACAGGAAGGAAATTATTTGGAGGTTGTTAAAATACCAGTTTCCCTTTTTTCTTTTAACAGTGTCAGGAAAAGTTGGTATTTGTACCTAACAATCCTGTGTCATCATGTTGTTAAGTAAGGATGCCATGAATATATCACAGACATTTAAAAAAAAAAAACTACCTTAAAATTTACATGGAACCAAAGAAGACTCCCAAATTGCCAAAACAATCTTTAGCAATAAGTTCAAAGCTAAAGCATCACATCTTCCTGAGTTCAAGCTATATTACCAAGCTATAGTCGTAAAAACAATATGGCACTGGCATAAAAAACTGACATGCATACCCATGACACAGTATAGAGTGCTGAAAAATAAGTCCACTTATATACTGCTAATTATTCTTTAACATGAGTGGCAAGAATACGCAATGAGGAAAGGACAGTCTTTAATAAATTATGCTGAGAAAACTGAATATCCATATCCAAAAGAATGAAATTTGACTGCTTTCTCATACCATAAAGAAAAATCAACTCAGTGGATTCAAAACTTGAACAGAAGACCTGAAACTGTAAAACTGGGAAAAATAATGCTCGACACTTTTGTTGACAATGATTTTTCAGATATGCAAAAACACAGGCAACAAAAGCAAAAAATAAATAAATAGGATTACATTAAGCTCAGCACTTTCTGTACAGCAAAGGAAACAAGGAACAAAAAAGGTAGCTTATGGTTTGGGGAAAATATTTGCAATCTATATATATGATAAGGGCTTAATATCTAAAATACACAAGACATTTTGGCAACTCCAGAAAAATAACATAATGAAATTGAAAAGTGAGTAAATGATATGAAAAGACATTTTTCCAAAGTAGACATATGAATATATGAAAAGGTGCTCAACGTCAGTAATCTTCAGGAAATTCAAATAAAAAACATAATGAAGTATTAATTCATACCTGCTAGGTAAAAATACCTATTATTAAAAAATAGAAGATAATAAATGTTGATGATGATGATGTGGAGAAAAGGGAACACATATACTATTGATGGAATGTATATGGGAACAACTGTTAGGGAAAACAGTATAGAATTTCTTTAAAATATTTTTAAAAGAACTGCTCTAATGATACAGCAATTCTACTTTTGAGTATTTATCCGAAGGAGTTGAAATCAGGATCTTGATGACATACTTGCACTCTGGTTTTCATTGCAATATTATACCCAGTAGCTGAGATATGGAAGCAATCTAAATGTCCACTGACAGATGAATAGTACGTAAAATGTCACATATACATACAACAGAACGTTCCCTTTGGAAAGAAGGAAAATCTGCCATTTGTGATGACATGGAGGGACTGAGGCAGAATTATGCTAAATGAAATAAGCCAGACACAGAAAAACATACTGTATTTCTTATTTATATGTGGATTCTAAAATAGTTAAATTCATGAAACAGAAAGTGAAATGGTGGTTTCAGGACTAGGAGGAGGAGGAAATGGGGAAGTGTTGGTTAAAGGATGCAGTTTCAGTTATACGAGATAAGTGAAGGTCTAGAAATCAACTATATAGCACAATATGGCATTATAGTCTTATTACAATGTGCGAAGAGGGTAGATCTTATGTTAAGTATCCTTTACCATAAAAACAAAGAGACAAACAGGGCAAGGGAAGGTAAGAGGAGACTTTGGGGTGTGAAGAGCATGATTATGGCCTGCAGGGTCATGATTTCACAGGTTATACTTCTCTCCAACTCATTTAGTTGTACGCCTTAAGTTTGCACAACTTACATATCAATCATACTAAACTGAAGTGGTTAAAAATAAAGATGTCGTGATAAACCTTGCGATGTACATTCGGAGAACTTCGGATCTATAGAAATCATTGGATCTCTTCATTTTCCAAGAGCCTGTTCTTAATGCTTTGTTATCTTTGAAGCCTGTTCATACAGTGAACTAACCAAAGGTCATGTGTTCTCTGGAATCCACGTGGAGATTAAAAGATATGGCAAGAAGTCTGGGTGAGTTGGTTTGGCCACCAGAAAACCAAGCCCATCTCAAGGAAGATAGAGATGGCAGCAGAGAAGTAGTGTAAAGAGTTTGAAGTTTAAGAACACCCAGACACAAAGACCAAGTTTGGAGTGTTCACTCTGCAGCCTCCCTGGAGCCTGCCTGCATTGCAAACAGGAGCCCTTAGTGTCACCTGTCCATCCAGCAAAAGTGAGGCAGGGGATGGGAGACAAATTTCTAAAAGGGCAGAAAAGCTCAGGCTCACCTGCCCATCCTTATTTGTCTGGGCAGGTTTGTTTCTTTGTTTTGTTTTGCTTTGTATTTTTTAGCCAGGTGAAAAATTTGCATTCCCTAGATCATTAATTAAATGAAAACTTTAATATACTCCATTTATTTTATTTTTTGTTTTATTATTTCACATTGCGGTATACTTAGCAGCATATTGAATTCTCACTTCAGTCTCTGTGCATTTCACACCACAACCACCATCAGACTAATCCCATTTTTTTTGATGGAATTTAAAAAGATAGCTCTGAAATTACATGGAATAATAAATAAGAATAGCTAAGGCAATTTTGAAAAAAAAAATAAAAAGAATAGTGAGGGTGACTATCCTGAAAGTTAATGAAACATCAGAAAACTATAGAAAGTAAAGTAATATAGCATCTGGATGGGTAGACAGAAAAAGCAGATTATAATCGTTTGTTCAAATCCAAACTGTAGAATATATGAAAACCTAATATGTGGTGAAGCAGATAACCCTATTGTTGGGGAGAGGAATTATTTAATTAGTAGATTGATAGGAGAAAATTGCTTTGTCATTTAAAAATAAAGTTGAGATTCCTAGCACTTATCACGAAGCAAAGTTCCCAGAAGGCATGTGAATGTCTATGTGCTATGAATTGACTTGTGTCCTCTAAAAAGATCTAACTTGGTTACAGCAGAGCTAGGAAATTAACACCATGTAGATTTAGATTTACACATATGCATGTATGTAGTTATGATATTTTTAATGACTGATTTGCATTGAAATACTAAAGTGAGCTAATGTAATTTGATGAAGAAACTTGAGTGACACCTTGTTTTAACAGTTTTTAAAATATTTTGTAGAGCAGTGATGATTAAAGCAAAAAGATCAATCGATCATTAGAACAGAATGAGGACTTTAACATATACAGAATATGGGGGCTGCCTATGGATATGGACTAGTAACTCGGTTCCTTTCCACGTGGACCTGCTTAGACTTCCTCAGCACATGGTGTCTGGGTTCTAAAAGTGAGCACACAGAGAGAACCATGTAGAAGTGTGTGACATTTGTATCTTAGCCTTTGAAGTCGTAGTGTCATTTTGATATATTCTCTTGGTCAAGGTAGTCACAGGGACCTGCCTAGTTCAAAGGGATTGGACATAGGCTTGACGTTTTGATGAAAGAATGGCAGAGTTATAGAAAATCATGTGCAGTAAGATATACTGATTCCAATGTTATAGGAAATAGTCTGTCATACCTTGGAACTTGGGAGATTCTGGCCTTCTTGATTAAGTAAACTGGACTGGCTATAATTGGCTTTCTCCTTAGGTTTCTTGGATTGCTCCTCACATTAGCAATTCTTTGAGCTCTCTCTTTACCCTCACGTTGACTTCCTCATCATTAATTGGGACACAATTCCTGGATACTTGGTAATTTAATTTAGTGAGGTCTTCTGGACAAAAATTGAACTTGACTTTTATCAGGGTTCAAGTGATTGTGGGATTAGTTTGAAATATAATATAAAGACTCAGATAGAAGACATTTGATCATTTTAGATGATACAAATTTGAGAAATTTTTCAAGGAATTGTGAGCATTTCTAGTTGTAGAATGGCTATAAGAATCTTGAGCTCTCTCTATATTATCTTGGGGTTCAAGGCAAGCCCTACCCCACAGAACCTAATTCAGTCATATTCAATCAATGCACTAGAAAAACTTTATTGACAGTTTCATACCTTTAACTTTGAGAAATTCCTTTTGTTCCGAGCACCAAAACTCTCATTTCCCCTTCCACTCTTTATATCCAGCATACTGTAGTCTCATGGGATCCTCAGATAATGCAGAAGAATAAAAGATAAGCCTGGCTTATAGAACCTGCAGAAACTCTACTGACTTCAAAACTCAACCTTGTATCTTGGGAATCAGCTAGACCATCTAATTTCTCAAGTTAAGGTCAAAGAGCAAACTTTGGCAAAAGTTTCCATAATGTAAAAACTTTTCCTTCTTCCACATCACCATAGCAACCAAATTCTATAAGTAGCTGCTGTTATCAGAAATGAACTTGTACAAGTAAACTTTACCCCTATGAGGGGTTCCGATGGCTTCATACAAGTGACTTCATGGCTTGTGATACCACCCTCTAATTAGCACCTGAAAAGCAGTCATTTGGATGAAGGTTAGCACATTGAGCATATCAGAGATATCGGTCAATATTCCCCATCTTAACACTGATAAACAATGTCAAAACAGCCAATGTCAGAGATGGTATAGAATTTCAGCTCTATATGCCTGTGTTCCAATCAAAAAAGAAATGAAAACAAGGGTGTATGTGACAAGGGAAATGCTGATATAGTCTCAAGCTTACAACAATGGCTGCACAGATGATGATAAATACTTTTTGTTGAGTAATGAAATGAAGAGTTGACCCTTTACTGTAAGGTCGAGTTAGAGCCATTTGGAGTCTTACAGCACAAAGAGTGTTATAGGATAAATGTTGCAGCCAAAGATGATGGTTGGGGCTTCCATCTGCAGCTGGGAAGGCATAGCCTCAAGAAGCCTAGAGCTGAGTGTTTCAGTTACTATAGGACATGGAGCTGTTTACATACACAGAAGGGGTGGGCTAGTCCACACTCTGGTCAGCTTATGCAAATGTGCTTTCAGTCAGTGTGGTTTTGATTGATGGAAATTTGTCAAGCTATGATTGGTTAAATTTCAATTGTAGGTGGTCCTTGTCCTGGCTAACGGACTGAATAGGCCTGAATATGTCAGAGCCTGACAGATACCTGGTCTGAACCTGCTTGGTGGTTCCTGTGTGTGTGTGTGTGTGTGTGTGTGTGTGTGTGTGTGTGTGTGTGTGTGTGTGTGTGCGTGTGTGCGCATGTTGCTTCTCTTGTTATATATTTTTGTCTGAATGGGGTTATGTTAAAAGAATGTAGAAAAAATTATGTAGAATAATGGAAATCTTAGCACTGAAATATTTCTATATTAAACATTAAGTTATTTGTTATTATTGAATTGCATTTTCCACTGGGAGCCATGACTTTTCTTCCCAGGCCATTGACATTTTGAGGGAAGGGATAATTTGACATCTGCTTGCATTCATTATATTGGATAGATCAATGAGTTCTTAAGACCGCATTTGTTGTTTGTAGTTTCACTTCTAGTACTTCTTTTCCGTTGACCTTTTTGTGACGACATTTTAGGTTTTGTCCTTTTTTGCCTCAATGGCTAATTTCAGGTAGGTTTAGCAAATTTTGTAATCAAGTGGAAGGAGTTGTTAAGATTGTATTTCAACTCATTGTAAACAGAAGATGGGGAAATGCAATTGCGAGAATAATAAAAGTGATGAAAAAATATCCTTATCCAGTGCTTTCCCAAGGCACTTGTGATACTTTGAAGACATTAATGAATGCTTGTTAAAGTCCTGTGGGGTAGGAAGGGGGCAAGGATTATTAACTTGTTTTATAGGGGAAATGAAGCAAGAGAGCTTTCATAAACTCCCTCCTATCAAGCAGTAATTATGTAAAAGAATCGTGTCAAGCCTGAAATTCTTTTTCTCAGGGCTTTCTCATCAAAACACAAGCAGAATTCCTCCTGATTTGCAGTCTTGAGTGAATTTCAGCAAGCATCCTACTCCTGTCTCTCACCGTCACACCTTGCTCCTCGGATTGGGTGTTCTAAACCCTTTGGACACTGTGCACACCCCAGGCTTTGACTTTCCTCCCCTTCAGCAGATGAAATAACCTCCTATTTCACAGAGATCCTTGAAGCCATATACGGTGAACTCAAAACCTTCTTTCTATCTGACTCAAAATTTATTTTTATCTTCATCCCTTTTTCTGCTCATTCCTCTTCCTTGCTTCAGGGTCTCATTGCCTTTAAAAGTAGAGTTTCTCTCTTTTCTAGATTCCATTCATTACAGCCTCCTGCTGGGGTGAAGAGGGGTGCACAGGGAACTTTCTGCCACCTGCTACTCCCCTCCATCATATCTTCAATCTCTCCTCCCTTAGCTTTTTCCTGTCAGGCTAAAATCAGGCTCGAAACTCTCCTTCTCTAAAAATACTTTCCTCTGGTCCTGCCTTTCATGTGACAACTCCCCGCTGCCCCCCTCTCTTCCTGTGATCAGTAAATTTCTGAAAAGAGCAGGCTGTGTTCTGTTCTTCCAGGCTCTTTGCAAAGATCATTTAATTGCTCTTGTTTTCCTGACAGCAGGAGCTCTGGAACCAGACTGCCTGGGTTCCAGCCCAAGGAGAGTAAGACTGGCCTTATCACTATTTTGCTGTTCAGTGGAAAAAAGCCATCATCACTTTAATGTGGCCTTTTCAAGCACTGGGTTCTACCATCCTGCAGTTTACCAAGCTCCATGGGAGGAGACATCTCGTACTTTTATTTTCAAATGTGAGCTTGAATCTGAAATAAAGATTTGCCTTTCCCATGGAATCCAGTTGAACTTGTATATTATCCAAGAGAAGGAGTACGGTTTTCGACATTTAGATTTTTATTCTGACTGGAAGTGAGGAATAAAGAACATCAATCCCCACAAAGTGAAAAATCTCTCTACTATTCATAGCTCTTCTGTCCCTTCTATCAAATAAAATCTCCCTACACACAAAATAGGGTAATCACTTAGGTCTGTTGGAAGCAAGTTTTGCTACACTTTAAGGTAAGGATCAGGCAGTATTACTCTACCAGTACCTAAAGATCATACCTAGCCTTGGTTTGAAATCACTGATTTGATAAGTGAGGTCTCAATACACTATGCTTATTGTTGTAGAGTAAGAGCAATACTGCCCTGATTAAGGGGGAAAAGAAGAAACAGCAATAACAGTGATTGGTAGTAGTTTTTTTGGTAGCAAATCAGACACGATTCTGTTAAAAATGAAATGCAATGACATTTTTCATAAGAGACTATCAATCTAAAGATAAAAAAGAACACAGGACAACTTCAGCTGCTCCCTCTATGTAAGTTACCACCACCAGAGAGACATCCATTCATTCAAAGAACATTTACGGACCGCCTTCTAAACTAGATCCTGCGGGGACAGAAATGAATCCAACAGCTCTTGTTCTGAATGAACACACAATCTAGGTCATGAGAAAGATGGATGAAGGGTTTATGTGTGAGATATGAAGGGATTCAGGTTACCCTGGGGCTGTGATGGAATGATACAGCTCAGGAGCAGAGCAACTTCCTGCTGACGGACCAAGCAGCAACTGGAAATAAGTCCAGTCTGAAAAGGGAGATTGCAGAGGTGTTGGGGGAAGGGAGAGAGTCAGGGAAATTTGGGGAGTAGAGAGTTAGATATGGGGAAAGTTCAAGATAAGGCTGGAAAAGTAGGTCAAGTCCAGATCAAAAATTAAACGATGTTGAAATAGTTCCACTGGCAAGTGAAATAAGGGTGAGAAAATACCAAGAAAGAATTAAGCCTTGCAAGTAAGAGATTTTGGCTGGGAATGAGAAATGTAAACCATGATTTAAAAAATCCCTTGGAAGTGTATTGTAAACCAGACTGTGTATGCAGGTCTGAGTGACCTTGACCAAGTGCAGTAATTCCAAAAACCCAAAGAACTTGAAATTTTTTTTAAGTCTCCAGATCACAGTCCTGATCTCAAGAAAAAAAAATGCCATGTTACTATATTTCAAGGGAAATCTACTTTCTACCTATTTTTATTGATTTTTTTCTGGTTCCTTCTGCCCTCCTACAGGGTAATGAAAACTAGATGTGCCTCTTGAAGTGTAAGTTTGGCTTAGTCTCTCTCTATTCCTTCTAGTCACAAGGATAGGTGTGTACTGCTCTAGGTCTGTTTGCTGGATAGGTGGAAGTCTGGAGGGGCTTTGTTTCTATCCCATTCCTTGAATTTTTTTCTACAGCCGTTATTGCTAATAGATACCTGATGCTTTCCTGATCTCCAGTGACTCAATTTTGTAAAATGATTTTCACAACAAAACTGGCAGTTTTATAAAGAAACAAAGAATCACTTCTTCACCAATTTTATAGGGTGTGGAACAGCTTATCGTATAATTCTTGGCAACAAAATGTTAAACATGGCATTGCAACTGAAAAATAAAACAGCTTCTGAGATTGCTGGTTAAAGTTTTCTTTTTTAAATTATGTTGTGTTGAAAGAGATAAAAAAGAAAGACAGAAGAAAAAGAAAAAGAAAGGGAAGGAAGAAAGAAAAAGAGAAAGAAGGGAAGACAGGAAGAAAAAGAAAAGAAAGAAAGAAAAAGAGAAACAGAGAGGAAGTTGTATTTAATAAACCCTCCTTTCATTTGTTTTCACATCTTGCTTTACATAGATAACATACTTGGTGAGTGGGAAAGTGTTAGCATCCCCTCTTTCAAGAGGAGGAAACCAAGGACTTAAAAGATCAGATAAAACAGCACAAACTTAGTAAAAGAACTGTGATACTAGGGTTTATCTATCTGGTTCTGAAGCCCAATTTATCTCACTATACCAAGTTAGAATGCTTGGAAGTCACCTTCTTCTAACAGCATCTGATCCTTCCTCCTTTGTCGATAAACAATGTTACACTTTTCATTGACTCGAAAGTACACATATTTTAAGAGGATAGTCTGAATGTTTTTCATAGACTGAACACATCTGTGAATAAGCTCCCAGATTAAGGACAAAGGATTATCAGTGTCCCAAAAGTCCTCTCATCTACCCAGCCTTTTATGAGCCACCCATATCCAGAGTGACCATTATCGTGACTTCTGCCATAGATTAGTTTTCATTCTTTCTGAACTTTAAGCACATAGATCCATTAAAACTTTTGTTTCTGGTTTCTTTCATTCAACTGTATTTTTTTCTTTTTGAGATTAATGCATAATAATGCAAGTCATTGAAAGCTGTCCATTCTCATTTCTGCATAATATTCCAATGTATGAATGAATCTCATTGATTATTCATTCTGATGTGGCTGGAAAATTGAATACTTTCCTGTTTGGGATTTGTGGTAGTATATACTATTTCCCTAAAGATGGCCACATCCTATTCTCTGTGTATATGTTACCTTACATGACAAAAGGAGTTTTGCAGATGTGATTATGCTAGAGATCTGCAGATGGGGAGATTTTCCTGGATGATCTAGGTAGGCACAATGTCATGACAAGGGAACTTGTAAGAGGGAGATAGGAGATTCAAAGTCAAAGAGGAGACATAATGACCGAAGAAAAGTTTGTAGTGATGCGTTTTGAAGATGGAATCTAAAGATGGTGGTTGGCCTTTCAAAGCTGCAAGGCAAGGAAATAAGATTCATACGAAGCTCCTCCAAATGATATTTACCTAGATTTTATTCATTCACTTTGTTGTATAAAACCCATTCTGAACTTTTGACCTACAGAACTTTAGGATAGCACATCAGCAGTATTTTATCTCACGAAGTTTGTGGTAAGCAGCGGTAGGAAACTAATATAGAGCTGTTTTGAATAAGAAGCCATATGAACATCTTGTCTACGTATTTTGGTGAACATCTAAACAACACTGAGAAGGAGATGGTTGAGTCATAGAATATGCACGTTTCACTTTTAGTCAATAATGTCTCATATGTTTCCAAAGTAGTTATTCCAATATCTGCTCTCCACTAGAAATGATCAGAACTGTGGTTATTCTACAAGTCTGCCAACATTTGAAGTTCATCTTTTTTATTTTAGAAATTCTAGGGGTGTGTTGACTATCTCTTGTGACTTTGATTTGTGCTTCTGATGACTATTGAGGTTGAGCCTTTCATGTATTTTTGGCCACTTGATTTTCTTTGTGAAATGTTTGTGTCCAGCCTTCTGCTCATTCCCCTGCCACTCAGGGTGTCTGCTTGAGTTGATGGTTCTAACTGTAGAAGTCCACTTAGTTCTGCCTTCCTGAAACTGTACCCAGTGCTTCAAAATGATCTTTTCTTGTTCTTCTCATTTTTCTAACTCTTGCTTCTTCAGTTGCTCCAAGAGGCATACATCACAGGCTGACTCAGACCTAGCCATGACTCACTGTTGGAAATGTATGATAACCTCTTCTAGCGTTCTGCAATTTTAAAGGAGGCTTTTTGATGTGTCTACCTCAATGCAATCTCTCTTCATGTGAAGTATAATGTCTACCCCACACATTCTCTTTTCTGTAGCCAATTTTGGCTAAAATAAGGAGTTGGGAAGCTCAATGGATTATGGATTGCCATCCTTTTATTTACTTGCCTTTCAGGAAGAAATGTTAACATGTTCCTTATTTATCAGTAAGTGTACACATTGTCATTCACAGGTGCATACTTTTACATTAATTTTAAATTAATAAGTAAATTGACTTTGTTGGGGGGGATGTAAAGTTCTGTGAGTTCTAATATATGTCTAGATTCATTTAACTATTGGCACAGTTAAGACAGGAAAGAGTTCCATCACCCCAAACATCTTATTTGTGTTTTAGCATGGTGCCCCCCTCCTTCTGCCTGGCAACCATTGACACCTATTGATCTGTTCTCTATCTTTATAGTTTTTGTGTTTTGAAAATGTCATAAAATGGAATTTTACAGCATGTAATCTTTAGAATCTAGTTTCTTTCAACTGCTTAATGCCTTTGTGATTCACTCAAGTTATTGAATGTCTCAACAGTCTGTTCCTCTTATTGGTCCTTTTATCATTCCTTTTAATTTTTCCATTCCTTTGTACCTATTGAGGTCCATTTATTTGAATTATTTCTATTTTTGGGCAGCTATGCTGAAATATACTTGTCTGCTGAGGTTTTTGGGTCAACATAAATTTTAATTTCTTCAGGGTAAATACCCAGGGTAAATTTATGAACTTTGTAGGAAACTGTCAAAGTGCATAATGTATGTTCCACTGACAATGCATATTCGTTTCAGTAACTCTGCCTCTAACCAGCACTTGGCATTGTCAGTTTTTTTGTTTTTTGTTTTTGTAAGAGGAAGGAAGCAGGCATAAATGAAAACATGCAGACAGTAGGCAGGAAGAAAGAGAGAGGAGGAAGAAGCATTTTTATTTAGCTGTTCACTTTAGTTTTTTCTCCCTTGTCCCAGGCTGCAAACCCAGGTCCTTGAACTGTATTGTGGATTTCTCCCCAGGCACAAAGTTAAAACCCAAGCTACCAGGCTGTGCCTATTTGTCAGTATGTTTAATTTGAGCTATTCTAGTAAGTGAGCAGTGGTATTTTTGTCATGGTTTTATATTGTATTTCCTAATGATTAAATGTTGAATATCTTTTTGTGTGGTTATTTGCTGTTTTTGCATTTTCTTTGGTGAAAACCCTGTTCATTTAGCCTATTTTTTTAAAAAAATGAATTGTCTGTTAATGAGTTTTGAGAATTATTTATGTATTCTGGATACAAGCCCTTTGTAGATAGATGATTTGCAAATATTTTCTTTTACTCTGTTGTTTGTCTTTTAATCCTCTTAAATGTGTCTTTCTTAAATAAATTACTTTTAATGTTGATGGAGACCAACCTGTATTTTGTTTGTTAATTTTTCGATAGTGCTTTTAGTGTTGTGCTTAGGAGCTCTTGCTTATCCTTGGGCCATACGGGTCTTCTCCTGGAAGGTTTATATGTTTATATTTAACGTAAATCTATGGTGCATTTTGAATTAATTTTTAGATAGCATGTGAAGCTCAAGTTGAAGTTATTTATTTTTTTACTTGTAGATATCCAATTCCATGATAATTTGTTGAATAGGCTATTGCATGCCCCCCCACCCCCACCCCATTGAATTGTTTTTGTACTTTGGTTAAAACAGACCACATTGGTGTGGGACTATTTCTGACATTTCGAATTTATTTCCATTGACATATATTTCTAGATATTCACTCAAACCCTGCTCACTTGGTTAATGTACTTTATAGTAAATATTGTAACTGTTTAGTATTTTTCTCTTTCTTTATTCTTCTTTTCCAAAATTGTTTTGGCTATTCTAATTCCTTTGCCTTTCCACATAAAATTTAAAGTCAGCTTGTCTACCCATAGAAAAGAACTGTGCTGAGATTTTGATTAAAATTGCATTAAGTTTATAGTTCAGTCAGGATAACTGACATCTTTACATGCTGAGTTTTTCAATCCATAAGCATGGACTATATTAATTTTTATTTTTTATTTATTTAATCAGCATTTTATAGCATCTAGTATAAAAATCCTGAGTATATTTTGTTAGATTTCTTCTTAAGTATCTTATTTTTTCAATGATTGTGGATGTTATTTTGATTACTTATTTTATAATTTCACATAGCTAGTACATAGAAATAGCATTAATTATTGATTGTTGATTTTACAGTCTGTCTGTCATCTTGATAAACTCGCTTATTAGTGCTATGAGTTTTTATAGATTCCTTGTGATTTTCAATTTAGAAGATGACCAATTTCCTCTGTGAATAGAAACAGTTTTATTTCTTCCTTTCCAATCTGTATGTCCTTTATTGCTTTTTCTTGCATTATTGCACTGGATAAAATTTCAAGGACAGAATTAAAGTATGAAGAGTCCAAAACTCTATTCCTCTAAGAAGAAAAATATTCAGTCTTTCACCACCAAGTGTGATGTTAGCAGTCATTTAAAAAATAAATAAATTGGGTTATCAGATTGAGGAAGTTCCCTTTTGTTCCTACTTTGTTGAAAGACTATCATTAATAGATGCAAAATTTTGTCAATTTTTTCTGCATCAATTTATATAATCACCCCATTACTTTCCTTTTAGACAGTTACTATAATAGATTGCATTGTTTTTCAAATACAGATCAACCTTTCACTTCCAGGATAAACCATATTTGAATTTGGTGTTATTCTTTTTATATATCACTAGGTCTACCTCGCCAACATTTTTTTTGAGGATTTTTGACGATTATGTCCATGAAGGATACTGGTTTACAGCTGTCTTTTGTATTTGCTTTATTTGGTTTTAGTATCAGAGTAATGCTGGCCTCATAAATGTATTGGGAAGTATTTCCTCTAATTTCTGAAACAGTTTGTATAACTGGACTTTGGTGAAAATGAAAAATGAAACCATTGAGGCTTAGATATTTAATTTTTAGAATTTATAAATTACAAATCCAGTTTCATTTATAATTATAGGGCTACTTAAGTTATTGCATCTTGGGTGACAGTTTATGGGTTTTGAAAAATTGGTGCCTTTTATAATATAAGTTGAAAAATTTATATTAATAGATTTGTTGAAATATGCCCTCAATATCTTTTCTGTGGTGATAGACATTGGATTGAAATGGATTGTAAAGCTGTTGTAAAGCTCAACATGTAAAGATGTCAGTTTTTCTATGATTTAATGTAATTTTTATTCTTGACATTGTTCATGTTTTGGTTGCTCTCTTTTTCTTAGTCAATTTTGATAGAGGTTTATTAATCTTATTTATCTATTCAAATGATTAGCCCTTGGTTTCATTTATTTTCTCCATTGTTTTCTGTTTTCAATTTCATTGAATATAGTGTTATATTTTTTATAAACTCCCTCATTCTTCTTTGCTTTCTGTTGTTTTAAGATGGAAGTTTAAATTATTTGCAACCTCTATTCTTTTTTAACTTTTTATTGACTTATAATTGACATATAACTACAAGTATACAATGCACTGATTTGATCTTTATATATTGTAAAATTTCACCATAATGTCTAGTGAACGTGTGTCCCCATGCATAGTTATAATTTTATTCTTCCAGTGAGAACTTAATTATTTGCTCTCTTAGTGACTTTTAAATAGGCAATACAATATTATTGGCTAGAATACTGTACACTACAACTTCACAACTTATTTATTTTATTGTTAAAGGTTTGTACCTTTTGATCGCTGACCGCTTTCACCCATTTTGTTCACTCCCTGCCCTCACCTCTGGCAACCACTAATATGCTTTGTGTCTCCATGAGTTCTTTATTTCATTTTTTTATGTTATACATATAAGCGACAGCATATAGAATTTGTTTTCCTCTGATGTACTTAAATTAGCACAAGGCCCATTTAGGTTGTTATCAGTGGTAAGATTTCATGATTTTTTTTTTAATACTGCATAATATTTCATTTTATACATATACCACATTTACTTTATCCATTCTTCCATTAGTGGACACTTAGGCTGTTTCCATATCTGGCTTTTGTAAAAAATGTCTGGATAAACAGAATAAACATATATCTTTCCAAATTTGTGTTTTAGTTTCCTTTGGATAAATACCCAGAAGTGGATTTGCTGGCTATATGGCAGTTTATTTTTAAATTTTTGAGGAATCTGTTTTTTTCCCATAGTGACTGCACCAATAAATGAAAAATGTAAACATTCTAACCAACAGAGTAGAAAAGTTCCCTTTTCTCCACATCCTTGCCAACTTGTGTTATTTCTTATCTTTATGGTAATTCTAACAGATATGAGGTGATATCTCCTTGTGGTTTTGATTTGCATTTTCTTGTCGATTGGTGATGTTGAGCAACTTTTCATGTCCCCGTTACCTCTCTGTATGTCTTATTTGAAAAAAGAAGAGTCTATTCAGATCTTCTGCCAATTTTTAGTTGGATTGTCATTATTGCTATTGAGTGGTGTAAGTGCTTTTATTTTGGATATTAACCTATTAGAAAATACATGATTTTCAAAACTTATCTACCGTTCCATAAGTTGTATTTTTATTTTGTTGATACTTTCTTTTGCTTTTCAGTGATATTGTCCCACTAATTTATTTTGCTTTTGGTGTCTTTGATTTTGGTGTCGATCCAAACTATCATTAATCAAGCTAATGTCACAGAGCTTAGGTAGTACTGACATTTTAATAATATTAATTCTTCCAATCTATGAATATGGAATATATTTCTATATGTTTGTGTCATCTTCCATTTATTTCATTATTGTCTTATATGATTATTAGCAGACGGATATTTTGCGTCCTTGGTTAATTTATTCCTAAGTATTTTATTCTTTTGGTTGCAGTTATAAATGGTATTGTTTTCTTGTCCTATGTTTTCTCTATTTTTATGGTTTCAGGTCTTATATTAAAATCTTTAGCCACTTTTGGGTCAATCCATTTAGAGATAATTTTTATGTATGGTGTAAGATAGTAGTCTAGATATGTGTCTGTCCAATTTTCTCAGCACCGTTTTTCAGAGAAATTATCTTTTTCTCACTGTGTATTCTTGGTGTCTTTGTCATATTAATTGAGTTTATTTTTGGACTCTGTCTTTGTTTCACTGCTCTGTGTCTGTTTTTATGCTAGTACAACACTGTTTTGATACTACAGCTTTGCAATATAGCTTCAAATCAGGAAGTATGATGCCTCCAGCTTTGTTCTTTTTTCTCTGATAGTTTTGGCTGTTATGGGTCTTTCATAACTTCATACATATTTTAGGCTTAGTTTACCTTTTCTGTGAAAAATCCCTTTGGGATTTTGATGGGAATTACTTCAAATCTTTAGATTTCTTTGGCTAGTGTGGGCATTTAAATTAATTGATTATTTTATTTTCTATGTTTTTTTTGTTTTTTTGCGTTAATTTAAACTTACTTTTCAATGAAATTATTTTCAACTTACATTCACTGAATATAATTGTGTTTTATCATTTAGAAAAATTGATTTCAATGGGACTCAAAAAAGGTAAAAATATTTATTATTGCAACATAATTTATTAAAAAGATAAAATGATATGTTTTATAGGAAAATAATTCATAAATGATACTTGCCATTATTAGTTATTCATACATTGATACTTCATTAACAGAGAATATATGTATGAAAATGCCTAAGTTCTTTTGTCTTCAATGTTTTGTTAACTTTCAGTCTTATGAAATTGCCATATAATTACACATCTTTGGATTACAAAGGTACATTTGTCAAGGTAGGGAGTCATTATGAAGATATATTTGTCAAGGGAGACAGAAAATATATTCAACAGTATGTGGACCTCCTTTTTATTCTCTCTCTGAGATTCACTAATGGAAAGGTAGGAAAGACAGAGAATACAAGAAAATTGGTCTATACTTAGATATTGTGAAAGAATTTAAAGTGTTGATAAAAACAGCATTGGAATGATTTAACCTAGGACAAGGTATATGAAGAGAGAAAAATGAAATCAGGTAATAACTGATAAATAGGAAAAAAGCAAAAGTTAAAAGATTAGATTCATGCTAAAGAGATAGGACAGTTTAAGGAGTTTTTCTGTTATAGATTGTTTAGGCTACTCTGATTTTTTTTGTGTTTTTGTGTCAAATATGCGTTGCTTTGATTCTCTATTCTCTTATATTCATATAATACCTCATGATCAAAAATTTACATTGGGCATCTTTTTAGTGGATTTAAATCTTTGAAAATGCATATTTGTGATAACTGTCTACACACATATATACAAAATATCTGTATACCTGCTTTGACTATTCTAGAAGGTATTTATTACCAAACTGATATCATCAATTCTACTTATTCTAAATATATTCAGGATTTTCATTTTTAACCTCTCTATATCTGCTTGCTCTTCTGTAATATCATTTTTTTTTAATGGTAAATACATCATAGGCTTGTTGTGAGAATTAAATGTACTCATATGTGTAAACTCTATAAATTAGCACCTGGTTGACAGAAAGTCCTATATGTTTGCTACTGTTATTACCTCTACCCTCATCCTCAAGACTAGTACTATATCACTCCAGGTGAAGATAGTGGGTCATGAGGAAGCAAGGTATGGTGAGGGGGCACTTGTCCTTGATTTTTATCATTTCTGCATGATCACATCATGCTGAGAAGTCACATACTTTCAAAGATTTCACTCAGGTAACTACTCCATCCTGCCTACAATACCTTTATGGTTTCACTTCATACTTAGCTATTTTTACACTTCTTTTCAGCATCTTTAGCTCAGGATAATTCTGTGTCAGACACATCTATGTACTTAGATGACAAAATGGCTACCTATTTTCTAATGCTCTGCTCTTGTTGGATAAGAAGGAAACTCAACAAGCTTGCTACTCACTTCAGTGTGGTCTTCTTGCTTTTGCCTGATGATATAGGAGTCATTAAGCCAGATTTGTAGGCTTTTTTTTTTTTTTCTTGAGGAAGTTGTTTCATATGTAGTTGTAGATTCGGAAGTAGGTGAGTTCACAATCTCCTTACATCACCATCTGGAACTAGAACTGACCTTTATTCTATTCTAGAATAAGAATTTAATTTTGAGTTTTAGTTTTACAGTGTCAGCATAGCCCTTGAATGAATTATGGACTTGTATTTACTTCAGAAAAATCTATGACCCTCCAAATAACAAAATACGCCATTTATTGCAATTTGTGCAAACAAAGAATCAGTATATTATCACTTAGAGGCATGTAAGCTGCAGCTGTCAAAGCACTGCCATACTTGCATCGCACACATTTTGATATGTTGTGCTTTCGTTTTGTTCAGGTCAAAATATTTTCTAATTAAAAATTTGTCCTTTAGGGTCTCTCTTTGATCCATTGATTGCTTAGAAATTTAATTTTAATTCCCAAGTGTGTTGAGACGTTCTTGTCATACTGTAGTTAATTTCCAGTTTTATCAAATTATGTCTAAGTACATACTTTGTGTGATGCCAGTTCATTTACATTTGTTAAGGTCTGTTTTATTACCCAGGGTGTATGCTAGCTTGGTGAATGTTTCATGTGAATTCAAAAAAGATGTCCATTTTTCAAGACATTTTTAGATAGATTATCTGCTTCAGTTGGGTGGAATTCTATACATACAACTAGATCTAGTTGGTTGATAGTGTCATTCAATTTTATATCTTTGTTGATTTTCCACCTACTAGTTTCTTCTACAACAGAGTGAAGAAAGTGCATGTCTCTGGGTATAATGGTGGATGTATCTATTTGTACTTTCAACTTTGCCAGTTTTTTCCTCATGTATTTTGCAGTTATTGTCTTAGATGCATACACTTTTAGAACACCGTCTTGTCATCTTGGTAAACTAACACTTTATCGTTATGTAATGTCTATTTAGGTGCATGGTTTGAGCTTAATTTTTCCATCTGTGTCTGAAATCTAAGAGAATCAATTTAGGACATTTGGATTCTTGAATGTAGACTTAGTCTGGTTATATTATGTTCCTTCTATTGAGCTAATTTGTCAAGAGCTTGATTCCTTTCACGATAGTTGAACCACCTGCTTGGCTACATCTTAAATAGGAAAAAGTTAGAAGAACTTGCCATTGAGAATCTTTTAGCCCAGTGAAATCACAGATATGTGCTAGAGTAGATGACTGGCTGCTTTTCCTCTAAAATTATCTAGTAATAATGATCTATTTTTGAAAACCGTACCTTCAGTTTAAGAATTCTTAGTGGATGAAGATTGTTTCTAGGAACCTTGTTCAAGGAGTTTTCGCTGCTTTTTTTCCCCCTTTATCTCTGTCTATGAGAAGAATGCCTGATTTCTAGAAGTCAGGCCATCTGTCTGATGACATAGTAGGTCAAAAAAGATGAGTAGAGGCAAAAGGAGACTAGTGGAAATGAGGGAAACCAAAGACAAAGAAGGAACTATTTTCTTTCTCCAGCAACCTTAAGTTTTGCTCACTGTTTTCATTGCACATGTAATGGACTAATGATCTGATGATATGTGGCAAATACAGCGGTCTCCAGCCTGTTCCACTGAACTCCCTGCTGAGCACTGATACCACACATTGCCACATCTCTGAAACAACCTTTCCTTTTAACCAGTCTGCCTTGGATACAGAGAAAGAATCTTGGAGATGGCACAAGAGGTTTGGAACATAGGAGAAACTTGCCCAGAAACCTTTCTCTTGCCTTTTCTTATATTTGTCAAGATAATTATATGTCAACTGAAATAATAGACGGTGACCAAATTGAGTACCACCCTGAAGCCCATTCTCCACATTAGCTACCATGAATTAACTGCTTACATTGTGAGCTTTAGTTTATAGCAGCTGCAGAGTCCTCAAA
Organism: Solenodon paradoxus; assembly: GCA_004363575.1. NCBI lineage: Eukaryota > Metazoa > Chordata > Mammalia > Eulipotyphla > Solenodontidae > Solenodon > Solenodon paradoxus. The sequence goes on along the minus strand of RJWH01001239.1, from coordinate 364,195 downwards.
TGAATTATGGACTTGTATTCACTCCAGAACAATCTATTACCCTCCATATAACAGATATGCCATTTATTGCAATTTGTGCAAACTATAAATCAATACATTATTACTTAGAGGCAGCATATCTCTGGCTATTCTGCATACTCCTGCATTTGGTAATGGTGTGTGTGTTGGGGGGGAGGGGAAGAATAGATACAGATTGTTTTTTTGGCCTCCATTTGACTACTTGAAAACATTCCCAGAAGAAATTAATGGTGACTACTTGCTACTTTCTCTTGCAAAGTGGTATCTCTGTTCAAGTGTTCCTCTGAGCCTCAGACAAGTACTAGCAGTTTCAAGTAATGAGCCTTTGGACATGATTTTAAATTAGAGGCATTGGTTGGGCACATCTTAAATGGTGGTTGAACCCTTTGGTTTCAACCCTGACTGTCCACTGGAACCATCTGCGGGGAGGGTGGGGTATACTGGAAAATTCTGACTTTTAAACCAAGCCCTAAACCGTTATATTCAAAATTTTGGGATAATACCCAGAACAAGATTTTTTTTGGCGGGGAGAGGAGAAAGAAACATTTTATTTTATTTAGCTGTCATCTTAGCTATGTCACTTTCCACTGACTGTCCCTGGGATGCTAACCCAGGACCTTGGGCTGCATGTGAACTGTGCCCAACTGCTCCCCCACCAGGGTGCACCCCAGAACTAGAATTTTTAAAAAACCATCCAGATAACGTTTAATGTGCAGACAGGCTTAATAACTTCTGCTCAATAGCATAGGAAGAGGAAGAGAACAGAAAACGTAAAGGAAGGATAGCTGTGAGCTGTACTTTCTCCAAGTGGGAATGCATCGTGGTGATTTCAGATACTGGCAAATCCATGGGATGTAGCTTAGACTATTTCCACACAAACTCCGAGTAGTGAAAAAAGATGAAATGTGCCTGACAAGAAGTATGTGCTTAATAAATCCTATTTTCCCCCTTAAAAAGTCCAGATAACAGAGACGTTAACCTGTGCAAATAAGCACACTCGTTTGTATAAAACCTGGCACCCTTGACCTGGTACATCATGCAGTGCTTCCCATCCTTTCTTTCTATCATTGTTTTTTTTGAGAAAATGATATTTTATCTGCCCACTGGAGTGAAGAACAGAGCCTGCAACCCGTCTGCCCTGAGGTCTGAGGAGCTGCTATCTAATGGGAAACGGATCTGACATTTTGTCTCTAGAAGACTGTAGAGTTTGTAAGAGTTGCTAGGGAGGATTTCTAGACCGGAGTGTACCCCTCAAGACTATTTTTATTATATCCACAGCACCGATGAGATTGACGAGACACTGAAATCCAACAAGAAGGCTGTCAGCATAATATGAGCAGCAAGGCGTGGAATAGAAACTATATGCATCTGCTGTGCTGAAGTGCTTCTGATAGATCTGCTCCTTTGATTTTTCTTACCACCTTGTGAGATATGTATTCCCACTTCCCATTTTCCAGATAAGGAACTTGAACTCCTAGAGGGATTAGCTACATCTATGCTTTTAAACATCAGTTTTTGGCTACCTCAACCTAGCTTGTCAAGTCCCTTCTATTCAGTCTCCATGTCCAGGCCTGGACTTACCAGTGATAGGGCCCTGTAAGTATTCTGCCTGGAGCCCTCTTGTTTTCCATCTGTGATTCAATCCTCCCATTTCTTCGTGACCACCACATTGGTCTCCTCCGTCTTGGAGCCCGGGACCATTTACAATCTACTCCATGGTGCTCACACTTTCCGTTCTGTGTAGCTAATGTTTGTTTCATTTCCCCAAGAGCCTAAAACTCTTGATAGTAGGTACTGATCTCATACTTCTGTGCTTCTCCACAGAATTTTTAATCAGAACTTAATAGATACTGATAATTGATTTTCAGTAGTTTTTAGACATTTCCCCTTGAGGAATGAGCTGTAGTGGGAGTAGCTGTCATTTTACTGTAAGACAGACCTGGATTTTAAGCCAAGCTGTTCTGACTGCCATTTATCAATTGCATTGACCATCGGCAGGTCCCAGAGTGCTCAGATCTTTTGTGTTTGCTCATCTTTAAAATGGCACAATAGGATTATGTTGCAGAATAAACATAAAGAATTGTATTATTTTACATAATAATAATTACCTTATGGAGAAAGATGGATATCTAACCCAGGACCTCAAATTTGTCCTTAGGAAATGGTAGCTCTATCATAATTTTTATATATGAAAATTGGTTGCCATTGGATTGATTTATGCTAGGACTTCTGTAAGGACCATGTCAGGATTGCGACTGTTAAAATGATGCACCTTTGTGCACTTATCTTTCATGTCATGGTGGGGAGGAGTGCTGGTGAGACTGGCAGGGGCGGGTGGCAAATCTGGAGAGTGAGAGCGTGGAGTAGAGGCTGCAAGAAGTCTTTTTAGATGAGGTTACTCATCACAGAAACCATGGTGGGAAGTCACTCGGCTGGACTCTGATAGCGTGAGCGTGGACAGGGGAGCATAGGAGCTAGATTTCCTTCCTGGCTCTGTTGCAACCAGCTGTGCGAATCTGACCAGCCCAGCCTGGTCAGGAACCTATTTCCTCTGAAATCTACTTAAACATGCTTTCCTGCTTGGTTCTTAAAGACAATGGAAAAGACTCAATGACAGAATCACTTCCCTCCAGGAAGCTGCGAGGCTTAATAGTGACTGACCCTAAGCTCAACACTTTCCTTTGTGTTTCCACTTCACATTCTTCTCTTTTATCACTAATACTTTAAATGCCTGTTTAATTTAGCATCCTATCATCCAAACAGAGTGAAAAGGGGTACTACTGACAATGAAGCTGAAACAAGGAGGGGTCAACTGGGGTTTTCCTGAACCAACCAGGATGCATGGCCATACTACCTCTGACACTTTATAACCCTTCCTTCCTTTCTTCCCTCTCTCCCTCCCTTCCTTCCTAAGCAAGCACGAATGAAAGCAATCAGGCAGGCAGGAAGACAAACAGAGAGAGGAGGAAGAAGCATTTTAAATTTGTTTAGTTGTTCATTTTGGCTGTCCCCTGCCACCTCATTGACCACAGGTCCTGAACCCAGGTCCTTGCACTTTATATGGACTATGCTGTAGTCGCAGACTTAATGCCTGAGCCACCAGGGTACGCTCACCCTTCTTTATTTACTTGTCTAACTTCCCCACCAGAGTGTGCTTTCTCTGTGCAGGACCATGTCTTCCTCATCTGCACATCCCCAGCATCCTGTGCAGGGTCTAGGGCATGGTGGCTGCTCACTAAATGCTTGGTGAGTGAAGGAACTCATGGTTTAATCAAATGAGGACACATTGGGTGACTGGAGCAAATCTCTAGAGTTAATTGTGCCTCTAGAAACCAGCAGAAGTTGGATGATCAACACAGTCCTTCCAACTCTCTAGCCTATGACTCTCCTCACTTTGGGCTGTTCCTGCTTCCACCGCATCGTCTTACGTGTTCTATAAGCAGCAGGGGCAGCCTTGGCCCTCAGACGGCTATCAATACCTTTCTTCCTCTGAGCCCAGGGAAGGATTTCTTCACATCTGAATGGCCGAAAGGAGAGACGAATGAAGAAAACCATATCTGTGCCTTTTTAATTTATGGTTAGTGAAGGCAACGACAAAAGAGTCATGGAGAGGATGCTCATGTCAAGATCATTACATTGATGACCAGGCTAGGAAGCATCTCAAGCTCCTCAGATGGTTGTGTATGGAGGGAGCTCTTTCAACCCCAGTGAGCAGGGAAGTGGAGCTCAGGAGAGTGTGTGTGTGTGTGTGTGTGTGTGTGTGTGTGTGTGTGTGTGCGCACGTGTGTGCATGTGGGTGTGTCTGACGCCCTTTCAGGGAACCATAGCTGCAGTCATATTAAATCATGAACTGGATTAGCCACATTAGAGGTTTAGCTCCAATGTATTTCAAAGTTAAAACACAGGCTGTGGCAGTGGCATCAAACCTGTAATTTCTGATGCAAATGAATGACATGAAAAATGGCCCTTGGCTACTGGGTTAGACAGAGGAATATGTGAGTGAAATAACATGGCAGTTATGTCAAAATTGGAAGAATAACTGTATTTCAGAATAGTAAATTATCATCACGACCTGACTTGTAGAGTAACCCATAAGGTAAGAGAATGTGTTTTTTTGGTATCTGGATAAAATTACATTGTCAATTTTGTTTAGTCCCTCTTTAAAACCTGAACATTCATTTTTGAAAATATGTGTGGAACATAAGGTGACATTTGGAAAAAAAAGCATAATTTTCAAAGAATACTGATCCCATTAGTTCTTATATTACAGATGCCAATGAATTTAACTTTTATAGTGTTGCTAACACATGGAATGCATAAAATGGACTTTCAGTTACCCGGGAATCCAACAATGTCTAAAGGAAGTACCTGAGCTCTGTAAAATGGAATCGGGTTTCATGAGCACAAAGCAGGCCCTAGAAATCTTTAGCTTCAAGGTCAAGGACGTTTCTTATGGGCTCAGTGAACTTATGCAACCAATTAACTCTACTGAGACTAACTTTCCTTATCATTAGAATGGGGATAGTAATACCTTCCCTATAGGACCTCGTAAAGATTAGACATGATAACACGGGCACAGTAGAGTACCTTTCATATAGCTAGATGCACTATGAAAAACAGCTGATATTGTTATTATTATTATTAAATTTTCTCTTAGAGGTGATACGTATCTTTTAAAATTTATAGTTTTAAGATCAACTCAGAGTTAAAGCAAATATTGTGGGCTGAGTTAACTGCAGAGTTAACTTTTGTGCATGTTTGAATTGACCCTGACAATGGATTGCTTTGTGTAGTATAGGCTAATCCACACTTCCAAAGGTAGGACTGTAAACCATGTTTGACTAACTAAATTACAGAGTTCTCTCAATCTGATGGAAAAGACAGGTATAAGTCACCTTCGCTTATTAAGACAGCACTTAACTATCAGATACTAAAATATAAAATATATAAATATCATTTATAAAAGTCTTATAACCCTTGTTAGGTTTAATTAGTTACACACACAATATAAACAACTTTATTTATTTTGAGAATTGTCATCTGTTCTAGAGAACAAAGCAAGTTGGATAAAAACATGGCTAAAAGCACGGCCTTGAAAGTAGACTAACTTGGACCTGATTTGTAATTTTTCTTCAGGCTAGCTATGTGACTTTAGGATGAGTTTTCTCACCTAGGAACTTAAAGGAATATCTTCTATAGAATGTTTGTAGGGATTAAACAAGATAATGCATATAAATGCTGATTTGGTGTCCATTACATGGCAATGGGTTCCATCAGCATAAATATATGATTCAAAAAGTTATGTGAGGGGTGTGCCCTGGTGGCCTAGCGGTCTAGTACACCTGGAAGCAGACCCACATACTTCCCAAGTTCTCAGGTTCAAGACCTGGGGCTGGGGGGAACAACCAATGTGAACAACTAAATACAAATAAAGCGCTTCCTCCTCTGTCTTCTGACCAACTTGCCTACTCACCTTCATTCCTGCCTGTACCTTTCCTTAAAAAAAAAATGTTATATGGGTTCTGAGGGTCTGAAACTATAGTATTTGATCAGAGGACAGAAATATTTGCAGGGTTATTTCATACACAAACGTCATGTGAATATCCAAATAGTTCTTACAAGGCGACTAGAAGAATGGATATACTTTCTGTGCAAGATGAGTATTTATTTTCATGACAGGATCAGATTACTCATCTAGTGTTTTAATACATTTTAGCTCCCCAGAACCTGACAGAAATGTATACAAAACTGAAAATTGTTAACTTAATACAATTCAAAATAAAATCAACTCGTTTTTAGTTTTTCTTTCACTGATGGAAAACACTATTTTGACTACCAATAGGGAGGTATTGTTTTAGACTAATGCTGTGGGTAATTTTAATTGATTTAGAGTATTAAGTATTTAAAAGCATATTTCACAACTGTTTTTCCAGCAGGAAAGTGTGGTTATGATAAAGAAGTGAGACTGGTATTGGTGAATGTGAGGAAAGCTAGCAAAAAATGAACATTTTTGTAGACCAGCAAATGTATATAGATATGGTTTGATGTCTGAGGCTTTTAAAATGGTCTACTTTGTCATCTAATCATTTTGATTGTGGTCCCTTATTTCTTTTGTTCAAAACCCTCAAATTCAACAATTTGTACTGGGTTTCTCCCATGGTGAATATAATGCATTCCCATAATTCAAGTCATATTCAGTCAACTCTGTGGTTTCAAGGAGCCCATACATTTCAAATTTATTTCCAAGGTCATGAAGCCATCCCCTATGGCAAGTGCAAAATGCCTTTGATGTGGTGGGCAAAACATCTGTGCAGACAGACACACTAAACTCATGCAGTGCTTTGATTTCTCATTTTGGTTGAGAGGTAAGGTCTTTTGAACCCAAGTATTTAATGTTAAATCATATTACACAATTAGGCAAATAGATCTTGGTGATGGAGGAGATGGCACTCTTACAAAGTCTGTCCTGGAACAGTGGACAAGGAGAAAGAATTCCCATGTTGTTATCATGACCACCATCTTGGTTTACATGCCTGCAGTAACTCAAAACCAGCTCCTGAAATCCATCATGTTCAATACTGAACTTGAGAACTCCTAAATATGCTTCTCTTCTTCGTTTCCCCAGTTCAGTGAATGGCTCCAGAATCTATTCAAATGAACCTGCCAGAGACTATGTCATCCTTAATTCATTTCCCTCCTTCATCTCCATCTCCATATTAGAATGAATCATGAAGACTATTCATCCTAAGGTAACGTATGTCTCTTTCGCTTTGTCTTCATTCTTGCTGGATGGTGACTGCAGTCTCCTGACTTACAGGCTTGCCTCACTCCATCCTATTCTACTCTGTAACCATGATGAAATATCGAAGCTACTCCCTTCCTTAAAATATTTTTTATGGCTTTCTGCTGTCATCCTAGGTAAAGAAAAGTCCCTATCTGGTTTTTAAGACTCTTCCCAAATCTCGGAATATCTTCTATTTTATCACTCTCCACCTTGCATTCTTGATCTCTGCTGTTCCTTTTAGTTGGAATATTCTTTTCAGCTTCCGGTCATGGCTAACCCATTAATTTTTATAAGCTCTATAAGATGTAACATCCTCTGGAAAGCCTATTCTTACTGAACCCCAGAACTCCAAACCAGAACTGAGTTAGAGGGTCCTTCTCCGCACCTTGCACTTAATTTCTGCACAGGACTTAGTATGTGTGTTACAATGTCTACTTCCTTGTCCTCATTGCCTGTTGTCTGTAAACCTCTCAGTACTGAACAGTTCCAAGACCTAGTAGCGTGCCACATATTCAGTGTGCAGAAAATATCTGTCCAATAAATACATGACTCAAAATCTACTCAGTCACCTACAACTGAGAAACAGATTTGATATAGGTTTTTCTATACATCTGGGTTGGTGATGGCATAGAAAAAGTTCCTTTGTAGAAACACCACTGACAAGCAAGGCTATTTTGATTTAATGAAATGTTGTGAAAAGATTTTGGAGCATGAAGTCCCATCTCTCCTCTTCAGGTAGTGGAAGTGGAGCAGAACTGATATACGGCTTCTTGTAGAGAATAAGTAAGTGCAAGAAGTGCTTGGGAAGCAGGTCCAGGGGAAAGGATATTTTATGCATGCATCCCTTTTCTCTTCCCAGTTTATAGATCTTTTTGGAATTGAAGTATTTAGTTGGGTGATAAGGGAATTTATTTGTCATGTATGCCGGTAATTTTCAAGTGCTATCATTTATTTATGTAAGGGTGGATAGTCATCAGTGGGACTACAAAAGACATGGTTTCTGCCCTGGAAGATGTTCTCATTGAAAAAAAACAGATTTAATAGAAGTGTCAATTAGGAAAAGAGTCATAATGGAGTTTTTTTTAGATGACTGTGACAATTGAGGTGAGATGCACTGAATAGAAGAGATGCTACTTGATGACAGACCAACAGATTGGTAAATTTCTCATCCCTGCTTCTCCATAAAATGAAAACAATTTGGATGCAGTGTGAACTTGGAGCCACATGAATTTGACTGTCACTCCCTTGAACAAAGCTATAAGATGCTGGGAAAATTGTTGAATCATGCTCATCCTAAATATTCCTTTTTTAAAAAAAAATGGAGACAAGTTGTAGTTTATTAGGTTATTATTATAGAGGAGCACATGTGAGTTAACAGGGCACACATACAATTGTCTAACATTCTGATTATGTATTTAAATATCAGGGCTTGCATTCCCCAGAATTATTACATGCTTAAGCAATAGAAGAATGCTGAGAGGAAAGCCATGTTTTTAAAGGAAGATTCAAGTGTACTCTAGATTTTGTCCAGAATTCAGGAGACAGCATTGTATTGAAGAAAGTGAACAGAAGGGAGAATCTATTCAAATCACAGGGGACTGGGAGGCACTTGAAGGACAACAGGCATGTGATGACCAGGGCAGATGCCAAGCTGAGCACTATCCAGGCTGGCCAGGGATCTAGGAAGAGAAGAAGTTATGTATTATACGTTACTTACTATTATAGATAGAATTCTACAATAATCCATGTCCTTCTATCATCCCCTGCACTTGGTGGTAGGCGTGACTTGAATATATTTTAAAATTTATTTCATAATTATGTTATTTTATACGACAAAGGAATTTTGCAGATATGATTAAAGTTATTTATGTATTGGCCCTGAATTCATCAGAAGAGAATATTCTGGGTGGATCTAACCTAACCAGGTGAGCCCTTTAAACAGACAAAATAGCAACAGAATCTCTCCTGGTCTTGAAAAAGTAACTGATCACCTTTGGAGATGCGGGGGACACATGACAAGGGCATAAGGGCAGCCTTGAGGAATGGAGAGTGGTCCCTGACTAACAGCCAGCAAGAAAACAGGGACCTTGGTCATACAACCACAAAGAAACTAATTCTGTCAACAACCGGTGAGCTTGGAAGAGGATCCTGAGTCTCAGATAAAATCACGATTCTGGAAAACAATTTGATTTTAACTCTTAGGATCTGGCTAACTTGCAACTAGTCTCTGGACCCAAGGAATATTTAGGATAACAAATTTGTGGGGTTTTTTTTCTTCATAATAGAAAAATGTATTGTGCATCAATAGACTACAAATATACTTTTTATCGTCTATTCTAGACAGAAGCTACTCACTTTTTTATAATGCTGGATTATGGCTTTGTCTTTTAATGAACTTTTTATAAGGAGGTGAAGCCTACAGAAAAACTAAAAGTAGTGGAAAAAATATTATGCTTGGTTTCACCAATTAATCATTGTATCAGTTCTAGCAGCCCTGTGTAGCTCTGCAAACATCAGTTCTCGTTTGTAAAATGGCAGTAACACTACTCCATTGGTTCTCCAGGGGTAGCAAGTTTACAACCCCAAGGGCTCATGTGATATTCAGTGGAGACTTTTTTGATGGTCTCAACTTAGGATCATGGATGCCATCTAATAGGTAGAGCCCAGGAATGCCATTATAAATGTCATATAATACATAAGGACAACCCTCCATTACAAAGAATTATCTGACCCAAAGTATCAGTAGGGCTGAGGTTGAGAATTCATTTACTAGACTACTAAAATTATGAAGAATGTAAAATGGTTTGCACAGGACTTCATATTCTGTGGGAGAGGTTACAAGTCCCTTTAGAGTTTAAGTTATTGAGAGTGATTTCATAAACTACACATAAGCTTTGTTTTAGCCATACCATCTTTAATTTTTCTTCTTGCCTCTTTCTCTCTCCCCAAATCATCGCATGCAATAAGAGACGTTGCAAGTGGAAGTTTCAAGTGCAAGAAAGAGCTCACAGTCAGGAGATAATCTGAGAACCACTGGGTCTAAAACAATCAATCCTGACTGTCTTTCTTGTCCCTTTCTGAGGTCTGTGAATTTGGTCTCATCTTTAAAACTTAACTAGATGCCTAACATATGTCAGGAATATCAACAGCACTCACTAAATGCCTGACTATTATGACTACCCTGTTTTTTTCATCCCCAATAATATTTTGTAATCTATTATTTCTCTACCATTTTGTTCCCATTTATATTGTGGTTTGAAAATTAAACCTGATGGTAAAAAGGAGAGTGAAATTACAATTAGAAGCTGTTACATTGATCCATTGATGTATCATTTTTAACCTTCTCTAAGGAGATGTAACATCTTTCTCATAAAATTGTGAGGATTAAAGGAAATCTGGTAAATGGCTCCCATCTCTCAAAATTCAGCTAAAATCTCTGTTCCTTTGGGGGAGCCTCTGGTAACCCTCATGTGACCACAGCGTTCAGCTGAAGCTACTCCATTTCTCTGTCAACGATTGTACATATTTTAGCACCTTTATTTGTTGGCACTTCTGTTTCTTCTGCTTGAGAGGTGTATGGATCTTTTTAAATTAAACTTTCAAATTTTGAGATAATTATAAATTCAAATGTTCTTGTAAAAAGTAATAGATTCCATGTGACTTTTGCCCAGTTGCCCTAAAGGTAATGTCTTTTAAAATCATCGTACCAACTTACAACCATGATGCTGCTGTCAGTGGCCGGCTACTGAATATTTCCATCATCACAAGACTTTCTCATGATTCCCTTTATAGAAGTACCCATATTCCTCCCACCTACCTCTCTTTACTTCCTGCTGATCATGAATCTGTTCTCCATTTCTTTAATGCTGTCATTTCAAGAATGATACATAAATGGAATCATGAAGTTTAGAATTTTTTGTGATTTAAAAAATTGTATTTATTTTTTATTAAAAATTTGTATTGAAGGAACATTGCATCATAACATTTAGGTTTAAGGTGTACATCGTTGTAAATCAGCATCTGTATATTAAACATTAAGTTAAATTGGACTGTTGGTGGTAAACATTTAGACGTTGCTTGGCTTTTTTTACTTAGTACAATTCTCTGGAGATTCATTCAGGTTGCTGTATGTATAAATACTTTATTATTTTTTATTGCTGAATCGGATTTCGTGATGTAAATGTATTTACATTTGGTTATTCATCTGTTGAAGGATCTGAGTTATTTTCAGTTTTGGGCTATTGTGAATAGAATTGATATACATTCATGCACAGGATTTTGTGTGAAAAATGTCTTCATTTCTCTGGGATAAATGCTTAAGTGTTATTGCTGGATCATATGGTATAATATACTAATAGCAATATAAGTTGAATATTTAAAAAAAACTGTCAGACTATTTTCTCTGGACCATTTTAATATTTTGCTTTTTATGTTTTTGCAAGCAATGTGTACATTTCAGTTTCTCCTCATCTTTGCCAGCATTTGGTGTTCTACCTTTTAGAATTTTAACTTTTGTGTTATGAGTGTAGTAATATTTTATTGTTTTAATTTTCACTTTCGAAATGTGTCTTGATATTGAATGTTATTGCATGTGTGTTTTGTCATTTGTGTGTCTTCTTTTTAAATAGAAAAAAGGGATTATACTATACATATCTTGCAGCCCACTTCTCTTATTTTTAGCAGTGTATTATGGATATTTCTCCAGGTCAGTTCATGTAGCTCTAACATCTTTTTCTTAATAACTGCATCACATCCTAGAGTATTGCCGTATTATAACTGAGGTTTCAGTCTGTGTCCTACTTTCTGCCCCTATTACAAATTAAGCAATAAATACTCTGCTACATTTATTCTTATATATAATATTGGTAGGATATTTCAGTAGAATGGAGAATTTTCTGAGTCTTCTATGTTTATTTTATACTTATTATCTAGTACTCTTAGCTGTACTTAATAGGAGGAATAGAGAAAAGTATATCTAGTTCATCTTTTGGAAATGGAAGTTAAATAGTTATTTTTATTATTTTTCTTTTAACCCCCAGTATCAAATGGGTGCATTGAATGAAGGTTGAAAGAGACAATGATGGGGAAATTATTTTCCAACTGTAGAGAAGAAAACAGATGTAGCCAAAGTTTCCATCATTTTATATTTTTAATATTATAGGAACCAGGGAAAGTTGCACTTATTACTAATAATAATGGTTTTAGGTTGTTTTTATGGTTCTCCTTTGATTTTATTGGAGTTAATTCTAGCAAAGTGGGGTCATCATAATGGGATACCACAAAAGGAAATAAATACCATTAACGTAAATGAGCTAAAGCCAGAAAGACCAATTTCCACTTCAAATTGCCTGGTAAACAGGAAATATAGGAAAATCCTGCCTAAGTAAGCACTTCTTTTAAAAAATTAGGGCATGCGGATTATGATTTTTATGATTTATAGATTTGCTCCTGGTTTTATCAATAAGTCGATCAGAGACTGGGTTATGGTGAAGAATGATGTCACCCAGGGGTGGGCAGCCATGGGAGCTAGGAGTTCGTGTCAGGATGTCACAAGGCTGAGACAACTACTAAAAATTGCTGTTCTGTTAAAAAAAGAAGGAACAGAGCAAGTTTGACTTTGAGTAGTAATTCATGCCTACCAGAACGGTTGTTTGCAAAGCAAATTTTGGAAAAGTTGATTGCATTTTTCCGCTATGTCGTATTATATGTTAGAGATAAAGCCTCAGCAAATGTAGTAGTCACATCCCAATCTGAAATTTGCTTTCAGATATGTCTTCCCGAATCATGCATTGCACATCTCTTTCTCAGAACATTCATCCCACAAAATCTGGAGAAATATCTAGTTCTACAGTTCTGTCTCTATTCCAAGTTAAATATTTCCTTTGTAAATCTGAGCATTTATTTTCATAAAGCCAATTTTCTTTTTGTAGTACGTTCTTGACAGGAGCATATTCTTGAAGTATTTGGCATGCTGTAAAATGACTTTAGGCCATGAAATGTGTTGTTCAATATTGTATTCTCTATTTCTTTCTATTTTTCTAGAGTTTTCACAGAACCATCCCAGACACGCTTCTTTCTTCAGTTTCTTTCCATCTTTCATTGTCCATGACTTCTATTATCTTCATCTTCCTTCTTGGTGGGAAGGTGGACTTGAAAATTCATAACCTTGTTTCCTTTAAATGTTCCCTCCATCTCACTGAACAAGTAGGCTTTCCTTGTAAGGAAGGTATCACAGACTTGATTACCACCCTTTCCTGAAGGTGTGGTCTTGCATCATCTTGACTTCAGTGGAATTAGCTACATGGTCACAATTCAGAACATTGTGCAGTCATACAAATCAGCAGCATGAAGTAAGTGTAGTCACCACGTATATACTTCAGTTCATGTGACTTCTTATGTCATCTAACTGGTTACTCTTATTCTTCTTGCCTAGAGTTTTCTTCACACCGTATTCATCTAGCTTAAATGACACCTTCAGAGCAAAGTCACTGCCTGTGTTTGGTTACTTTTCATCAACATGCTCATAAAATTTGTGAGTTTATTTATTTAGTCAATCCATATTTACTGTGTACCTGTTATGTGCTGGAAATAATTCAGTGCCTTCCAGCACTGTACATGTCCCTCTGTTAATAGTTATTCAAATTCTTATACACTTATCATTTATTGAGTGCCTGTTTCACAGGCTTTGTTCATTCCTGTGCATCATGAGCAATTTCGCTTTTAGTTGTTTTTTGTGTGTGTGTGTAGATTGTGAAATTCTGACCAAACTTTTAACCCCTAAAGGGCAGGAACGTATGTTGATGTTGTGCCTGGAATAGTGCCTAGTAGATAGTAGGTATTCAGAATGTAACTAGAAACAAGCAGGGCTGACTTTGGTAGTAGAAAAGGTTTGTGTGTCATTGTGTATAAAATGGTCAGGTTATTTCTGCCAGTGGTGTCTGTGACAAGTCTATTCCATCACAAGGAGATTCAGCCAAATTGACTCTCCTCAGGCATGCAAATGTTTTCCCTCAATCAGATGATGTGCCATTTACTATATACTTGATGCCAAAGTATGCTCCCCTGATGAGCATGACATTTTATTTGCATGCACATAAGTAAGTTCATAGTGTTTAATTGGAAAGTGCAACCCCGCTAAGAATGCATTTGTTTGTTTTTATTTAGAATTATTTAGAAGTTTTGTTTGGATGGGCACATTGCGGGAGATCTGGGACATGGAAGCCTGGGAAAGCTGACGAAAGCTGGTTTTCCCTTGAGGAATGCATTTTGGATGAAAAAAATACGACCTTTAATCACCCTCAGACCTCTTTTTGTTTTTGTTCCAGAATATTCTATGTGTAGAAACTCCTGGGTCTCTTTAGTTTGTTTGTCTTGATTCTATAGACTGATCACATATGCCCTTGGCTCTGGTGTTTAAATGGAATATGTTTGAAGGGAACTTGCTGGTGGTTAGTTAGTAGGACCTGTTTGAGCGGAGTTTGCATGAACTGACCTGCCCAGATAGCTACAACTTAAGGAACATTTGTAACACTCTTTTAAGCGAACTTAGTTATTATTGATCCCTCAAGGTAACTATGGTATCTCAAGAACTGAGCTATTTTTTTTTCTGATTTTCTCAAAAATGTCATAAATGTGGTGGGTGGAGCCAGAACATTATTTAGTTTACAAGGTTGCTTCCATCCAGACAAGGAGGCAGCTCCCTTCATCCGCTACCCTTAGTTATTTCAGTTGTAAGTGTTCCACTTTTTGGTGGAAGAAGCAAAAAAGAAAACAAAAAAATCAATTTTCTGTTTCTCATATCCAACCGTGTTGCCTCTATTTAATGGATGAGTGTACACCATACAGTGTTCTTATGTAAAAACACTTGGTGTTGGTAATGCAGTAGGAAATCCACAACAAACTCAAAGGAAAAGAAATGGTTAGTTTAGCACAGTCCCCAGCAACACCCAACTATTGCCTTCTTTTCTGGGCACTCAACAAAGAAGACAGCCTCCTTTGCCTTCTCGATATCTGTTTATTCTGCACTAACCAGGAAGAAGGGAGTTTTTCTAAAGTTTCATTTGTTTGTTTTTTTTGATTGAGTGTTTCTAACTTAAACGGAAACTTCTACTTTCAGGATTGAGAGTGTTAGAAAGAAATGTTTCATATGTTTTAGTTATATAAAGTTTGTAATGGCTTATCCTTCCATGGATGATTAGCCTATAGCCTTGTAGGTCTGTGCCTACGTCTCTTTTTATGACGACTTTCACATCACATAGAAACTCCACAATAGTGGGGGTTAAAACAGATATATATATATATATATATATATATATATATACATATATATATATATATATTCACATTTATTGCTGAACCCTTGAAAATAGGTTTTCTCTTTTACTCCTGTGAAAGTGATTTATAACCAAACCAAGGAAAACCTCAAGTTACTGGTGTGGTGAGATTTATTATTACAATTCAAAATCAAGTAGGTTGGAAGGATTATATTTGATTCTAAGGTTCATCCAAATCACAGTGGTTTGGAAATCACCCTAAACTCCATGTTTTCTTTCTTTTCCCCCACTTAAACAAGCATCTTATGTTCACTCTCATCTATAGGAGTTAAGGTAATTTCAGTAAAGTTTTTGATTTATAATTTATAATTTTGTAGCCTACTTCAATGTCATGAGATTAGCTTACATAATTCAATGTGAAATATTTCCATGGTTTTCTGACTTTTCCCACCCTGCTATTGAGATGTGTATTTGTATCCAGTGCATATCCCTCAGGATATATGAATAAAGCCAGTCAACCTCATTTACTATTTAGAAGACAATAATTACAATATCTTACTTTTGTATAGTGTTCTAGTTTGCAAGGCATTTTCACATGATTAAATTATTTGATCCTTAACACAGTCCTTTGAAGTCAGCAAGGAGGATATTATTATCTCCATATTAGAGAGGAAACAGGTTTAGAGAGGTTAATTGGCTTGTCTGAGGTCACTTGACCAAGAAAAGGAACAATAAACAAAACCCAGAATTAAAGCCTGAGTTCACAGGCTACAGTTGTCCCTCAACTCTGCTTTGGACCAGAAACCAGTGAATAAGATGATTTTCTCTAAATGAACTAAAATACTGCAGGGGAGAAGGTGGCTTTAAGAGAGATAATATGTGGAAAGAGCCTACAGCAGTACCGACAGTATGATGGTCTCTCTCTGTGGTCAGGATGTCCAGGTAACATCTCTGACACCACTCCAGTTTATCTTTGAAAAGGATTGTTTCACTTCTCTCTCCAAGTCAACTCTGTCTAGACTGGTTGCTCTTTTTTTTTTTTTTTAACGTCTCCAATAATGTGAGGTGAGGAAACCACAGAACCAATTTCAAGTTTATCTGTCTGCCATTTCATATCCTCTCCAAGCTGCTCTTCTCCTGACTTGCTAGTATTATCTTCTATGATTTTCTTCAGGAGACCTCCTGTTTCAGTTGAACCGATTTACCCATTTTCCCTTTTGTGTCACATGTGGGCACATCCCAAAACTTTGTCACATCTTTATAGGTACATTTCAAAGCACTTTTGAAGTCACCTTTGAAGAGTTGAAGGTATAAATATGCTTTCTTCAAATACCCCAGCCACAATCCAAAGTGATCCCAGCTCCACTGCCTGCCATGTGATCCAGGGCACTTAGTTTACCTCTCTGGACCTCCATCATTTTATCTGCAAAGTGATAGTGAATACTATCATGTAGTGTAATAATGCCATATAATATATGTTATAGCAATAATAATGCCTACCTTATAGCATTGTGGAAGGTGCTAAATGAAATATATGTACACATAGAGAAGTGCCCAGTATAGGTGGGCCTTACTAAATATTAATTGATGTTACTGTGCCTACTTTGCTTTTGAACTCCTCTGTATTTACTATATAGGCATCTGAGACTCCTCCAAACCAAAGCTTGGTTGGTCACCCAATCTGTGCATACTTATTTTCTCTACGTATACTTAAAATACAACTTTTGAGTTTTGAATGATGTTTAAAATTAGATGTGCTATCTGTTTGGGAATTAGGAAAATTTTCAGTCTCCCCAAATGAATTTTTTTAATGTTTGCAGATGGAGATAATTTTTTTGTTAGTTTAGTAAAAATCTCGTGAAAGAGAAGGCCTTTTTTTTTTTTAGTCTAATTTACATACAGTAAAATTCACTCTTTTAAACATGCAATTCTATGAGTTTGAGAAATGCATGTCATGAAATCACTACCACATCAAGAAACAGAATGCTTTTATTACAACCTTTGCCCCAGTTCCTCTGTAGTCTTTTATAGTCAAACTTACCATAGAAATATATTATCATACATCATATAACTTTTTGAGTCTGGCTTCTTTCATTTAGTGTAATGCACTTGAGATTCACCTGTGTTTTTGTATATATGACTAATTTACTCCTTTTGTTTGGTAAGTAGCTTCCCGTTGTATGGATGAAGGACACTAAGGTTATTTCTTGTTTTTGGAAATTATGGGTAAAGTTGCTATATTCATATTTGATTATAAGTTTTCATTTTATTTATGTAACAATCACTAGGAATGGTATTTCTGGTCACATGGTAAATGTATGTTTAACTGAATAAGGAACTGCTAGACCATATTCCAAGGTGGCTTTACCAACTTTTTTCTCTCCCACCAATAGGAGATGGGAATTTGATTACTCCACATCTTCACCAGCACTTGGTACAAAGAGAGCTCTGAATGTTTGAAGAATAATTGTATCTCAGTTACTTAAATTAATTCCATTGCTCTTGCAATGTCCACTATCGAAGCAATCTCCCTTACGTGTGAACTAACTTCTATGTGTGTCTCTTCTTTGGAAGTCAAAGAACTTTTTCATTAAGAAGAAAACATCAAGTTTGGCTGTTGAAAAGACCACATGGGTTCTAGGCTTCATTAAAACAAAACTGAAAAACCAGTGAATTAGACAGAAGGACTGGCATCAGTGATTTATTATCTTCACTTTCTAGGGAGCAAAGACATTCTCTCAAATCACTCTGTTGAATTGAGACCCTGCTTTATCTCAGTTTCCCTCTTCCACTCCCCACCAAACCAGGCATGTCTCTGGGGGCCTGAATGAGCCATTCAGTGAGCAGTTGTTTTCGGAAGCCCACTAACACTAGTGAGAGGGAGCGTGGGCGAGGTAACTAGGTGCTAACAGTGGGGGAGCTAAGAAGAGGGAGTGGAGACCTGTGATAATGAAGCACTTCTAATGAGGTCTCAGGGGACCCTACACTGAAAATACATTGAAAGCAGCAGAGCTTCCATGTATATGAATGATACTAGTGTACTGAGTGGGCTGGAAAGGCTAATGCGAAAGCTCAGGTGGTCCACCTGTCTTCATAGTCCTGAGCTATATGCACAAATTCATGGTAGTCAGCAACTACTTTAGGAGTGATAGTTGGCCCCAAATGTGGGTGGAAAATGAAAAATGAAGTGGAAACAAACAAAGGTATCTTTTTAGTTTGTACATACACTTCTTGAGTTACTCTTGAACAATTTTCACTAGGTTTTTGTCCTGCTGATCATTCATATGTGAAAAGAGATGGAGACTTTTTAGTGATTTGTTTTAAATTGAAAGATGTTAAAAAACAAAACATTCTGCATAAGCTTATACCCCGGGTAACTATGATTGGAATGGAAGAGGCCAAGTGGTGTTGCTGATAGAATTTCTGAATGGGGACTGGAGAAGCTGAGTAGGAGCCTTAAGTTTGCTGCCAACATCTCCGGGGAAGTTGCTCATTTATCTTCCTATTTCTCAGGTCTCATATGGATAAAATGAAGGCATCTGAGTGGGTATCTTAAAGATACTTTCTAGCTTTAAGATCCCATTATTCTAAAGAGCAGATAGAATGCGCATTGTCAGTTTTCTTTTGGAAATATTTCACTATTTCTTTCAAAAGAGGTAGCCGGTAGTCTTAGTTTTCATGGCTTCAGGTGATGTGAATCCATTTATGAGAACTGTCCCTTTAAATTGTTTTAAAATTCTGATGTATAATTCATGGACATTCAGAGCTTTGCATATTCATAATTACTTTCAAAAGAAATTCCAGATCTCTGTTGTTGTCTGTGAGCAGATCAGTCAAGGAAAACCACAACACAACCATCTCAAGAGGTAACAGGAATGTTATTCTAAAACTATTTTCCATGTGCATTACAACTTTCATAAGAATAGATGCACAGAATAGCAACTTTAGTTTCTCCTGTTCCTCATTGCTTCATCTGGTCTGTGAATTACAGGATTATGTGGTATCCCATATGTTCTGATTTAATTTACTGCTCCTTCCAGTTGGGTTTTTACTAACCTGTGAAGGTGGCAGGTATTAACAAGAAACTAAAATTCATGATGTGGAAAAGGTCAAAATAGTACTGAATGTGGAAATGAAGAAGGAGTGTTTGAGTGAATAAGGATGACAGCGTTGCATTAATTTCCATTGTTCTCTTCCCATTGTTTGGATAAAAGCTGATGAGGCAAGAGAATGGGGAGGAGGAACGCAAGAGCAGTGGCAAAAGCTATTGCACTGACCCTTAGTGCATGGTACTTGGTTGATGAGACTCCCTTTTGTTAGGAAAAGTCACTTAATTCCTGGGATCTGGATCTGTTAGACATCACAGTTAAAAGAGTACCAAGATGGAAAGGGAGACAGTACAGATCACTCTCATTTAAGGAGTGCTTAACGTTTAATGACCACATCGTGATATAATCTCCGAGTTGCAGAGATCAAGTACATTTTTACTTACGCCATATTCGCTGCCATTTATTGGTGGACTGATCAAATCAATAGTTAAGTGATTAATATCCTTTTACTGAATAGCATTGGTAAAACCAAATGAGTCAGATTACATAAGAATGTTACAAATTTTCTTTTTTACTTTAAGGCATTATTTTGGGGAGGGATAGTGAAAGACAAATTATTATAATAAAGATATTGACTGGAATTAATGCAGGATGCAGTCCTAGTCATCAGCTAGGTATTCATCAATACTATTGAATGGAATATTTTATGATTATATCAACTTTCAAAAGATAATATATTTTGTATAGGTTTTTGTTTTCCTTGATTTCTTAGTAATGTAGTGGAAAGAATATTGACTTCACAGCTGTCACTACTTGGTTAGTGACTATGGGTTAGTCATTATAACTTATTCAGACTTATTTTAAATATCTTCTACAGAATTCATTATCCTATGACCCACAGGCTGGATCCAGTCCACCACAGGTTTTTGTAAAAACGTTTTATTGGAGCACATACAATCTCATTCATTTACATACTTTCAGGATTTGTGACAGAGACCGTAGGGCAGGCAAAGTCTAACACTGACTAACTGATTCTTTACAGGAAAAGTTTGCTGATTCCTAATCTACAACGTAGATGAGATGGATCACGAAGCTTCAAATATTTCTTTTTTTTTTTAAATTGTTGAGACCCATTTTTAAACTAAAAGATATGTAAATAAAAACTCAAATATATAAAGCAGACAAAAGTAAAGTTTCTGTGGTTGTACAACTAGTTGGAATTGAAGGGATCCACTCAATGTGGCTTTTCCTGTTTCCTAAATAATTACTAAAGACCCTCAGAGTACCATTGTGGAAACAAGTCATCTCGCAGGTATTTTACAGGTCTGGACTGCACATAGAGTTTCTTATTTTTTTGCCTATGTGGGAAAGTGACAGATTTACCTCTTGTATCCAATCTTCCATTCTTCCATTAGGTTGTGGCAAGGCTTCATTTGTTTTCAAGCCAATTTCATTTGGGAGAGCCGGGGGTGAGTCTACACCATGGTGCATGCTGTGTGGCATGTCTTTCCAGTCTTCATGCTGCTTGGAAAACTGTTGTATACTGATCAAAACTAAAGCTACCCTTTTAAAGAAGACCCCCAGGGTGGAAGCTATCAAAGCATAATGTCTCAACTGCTACAAGCAAGTTTTCCTTATAAAGCATGAACCAATGGGTAAGCTGTTTATTTCCATATACTTTAAGCCAGCTTTTCTAATGATGGAGGCAGCAAAGGAATTGGATGCAGTCTAACAGCATAATAAAACCCAATTTAGTTAGTGTTTATGGAGTGCCCACAGGGTGTGGGCTATTGTGTTAGATAAGATAAAAACCTCTGTGCTGAACCATTTTGTTTTTCCATTCCTGCATTTCTGGGGCCTGTTTTGCCTTCCCAAATAACCTAGAGACTTTCAGGTCATTGTAGAAAGTTCCAAGTGAAAGATATGTCCTTGTCCTTTGACTTTTTAGTCTGTAAAGGAACAACAACAATAAAAAAGGTAGTGAGGTAGGAGAGGGATAGAGAAAAGGAGTTATTAGCTTCAGACTAATAAGTATTTTGTACTGTTACTCTTTGATAACATTTTCTCTTTTATTTCTCTCAACTCTTTAGGGGACAGGATTTAAATGATTAAAAATGGAAAACAGCAACTTCTCAAAGTTGCACAATAAATAAGTAGCAGAACAGAGATTATATGTCTGGATACTTTAAAATATCAGAGCTGTGTCCTTTAGCAGTTCTGGTTCAACTATTTAAAACATAATATGTACTCCTCTAAATATCCATGTGAATACATATGAATACAAGCGCATAAAAGTCGGATTGTCATTCCACATGCATACTACAAATGACTGTATTGTAAGTGGCCTATCTGTCTTGGAAAATGATGTTGGTCTCCAGTCCAAATAGATAATAAGGAGTTGTTTCAATAAGAGATCAAGAACAATAAGACTTTCTCTTAAAACCAGGAATCAGCATTTTTCTATAAATTTGCAGACTGTAAGTGATGTGGGCCATAACATCTCAACTCTGCCATTGTAGCACAAACAGCCAGAGACAAAGGTAAGCAAACGAACCTGGATGTAGCCCAAGAAAACATTGGATAGCATTTTAGTATTAACTTTCACATGTTTTCAAACTCTTTAGATGTTCAAAAAAACACTTGAAATGTTAAAGTTATCATCAGCTCATAGGCTATACCCAAACAAGAGGCAGGTTTGGATTTGGCTGTTGTTAGTAAACTCCTTCTTCAGAGGAGTGGCTTGCAAATGCTGTGTAAACATCAGATAAGAAGCTTGATGAAAATGGTTTCTAGAGGACTCAAAATTTCCAATTCAGTCGATCCGGGCTGAGTTCTAGAATATATTTTTTGAATAAACTCTATAGATGATTTTTGGACAGCAATGATCAACAGTTCAAAATTCCAAATGGAAGTAGGAGGCATTCTAAAGTAAGATAAATTGGAGTTTTATGTGTGCGCTCCTTAGAAAGATGTGGATGTGGAAGGAGAATGTAGGGTCTGGATGCAGTATTCTCTAGGTATTCTTTTTAGACCAACACCTTCCAGAGCAGCAAAGTTTAGGTGGCCTTGGAATGACCTGCGCCACACCCAACAGGCCAGCTCCTGAGTACTAGGGCCCAAAGTTCACCTCTGGAGAGGTTGATGTCATCCCTTCATCAGCCTCATGTTTTACCCAAGACAGCAAGGGGTTGGAACCACCAGAATGCTTGAGGCCACTTCACAGAACTGGAGAACTTCCTACAAAATCCCCTCACTACTTCCTTGTGACTAAGTGACTTTTATTCTCTTGCTAATTGCAGTCTAGGAAAGGTGGTCTCCCCCAAAAGCCACCTCCCAAGGTTATAAATCTGATGAGCTCCCAACTTGGAGTCCAGCTCTTTCTGCCCATTGGAGCGCTGCTCTTGTCCTCTCACTTTCTCCTCCTTTTAATAAGCTTATAAAACTGCACTTTAACACTTGAAGAATTCTTTCTTGAACCGCTGTTGAACCCCAGCAGCCCTGCATCATAGGTGAGTCACAAGGGAGAACGTGGGAAGTCAGTGGGAACAGAGCAGATCTGTCACCATCAGTCTGAAAGGGTAAAAGGAGTGGAGGTGAGGGTCACTAAATCCAAAAGGAGAGATTTGGAGAAAAATATCCCCTTCGGTTTCCATGGTATTGAGTGAAATATCCATCCAAAGCAGCTTTGCAGGGGGACGTCGAGGGAAAGATAAGCTGACTTTAATAATTTTTCTTCTCTCTTAATCACCTGGTAGGGGCCCCATTAATCAAACCCCATCAGAAAGCAGAGAGCACTGAAGCCCTACTGATATGACCTGAACTGGTCTGTCTCCTGGCATAGGTCAGGGTGGTGAAAACTGGAAAGTGGATCTGAAGGGGCAGGCAAAGGATACCTTGAAGAGTGGCACAGGCTTTTTTCAGAACTTCGGCCCAGTCTGTCCTCTTCCATGGATGATACTTTAATCCCAACCCCTACTACTGCCTATAACCCCAACATTAATGCAGACATTAGGGGACTTTATCAACCCCCTTGACTGGCTTCCACGCATTTGGAAGCAAAATTTTGTCATATCCTCTGATGAATACATGAGGGTTCAGGGCCACCTAGGGGTATGTTTTAATTCTTAAAAGTGATCCACACAAGAATTTGGTTGAATGGTTGCGGTCAGTGAATACAGATCCAAATGATAGCAGTAGGTTCCGGCTTTCAGTATGCTTTGGGATGAGAGATGTAGAGGTAATAAATCCTACAGAGAAGGTCCTGAAAAGGGAGGCTTAGGAGTCTCCTGAGCCTGAGCTTGAGACCTCACCCTCATCTTAGGTGTGGAAGGTAATAACAAATAATCCTGTGTTAAGAGAATAAGTCATTTCTTGTTTAAGTGACAGGTAACTGAGATTGGAAAAAAGTCAAATGATCAGGAAGGGGAAATGTCAAATATGAATATACATTGTAGAATACTACAATGTATATTGATCTATTGACACTTCACGTCTCACTAGAGGGGCTGACGATAGTGAAGAGTGTTTTAGACCAGAGACACTTGACACAGGATAATGATGACTGGGGAACTTCTTCTGATTTGATTAATGAGAGGTTCACCAGTGGTCGTCAGTTGTTTAATGACAGATCACAGGAAAGAAGCTTGGTTTAGAGAGGGAGGACATGCAGGCTTCTGGGCCCACTGGCTGGGAAGAGCTTTCACTGGAATGCAGACACCAGCTGCCTGAGCAGGCGAATCAGACAGGGCGACCAGAGAAGGTGAAGGCAGCTTAGTTTACAATTTCAAAAGGACTGAGTGTTTCAGAAAATGTTCCTGTTTCTAGAATTTAACTTAGTGGTTGTCATCCCTGAAGAATATACTCACTGTCAACTATGTCCTTTGTAAAGTATTGCTCCAACTCTTTTTGGTTCTCTATTTGAATTGTACTTTTTGCTATGGGAGTCTGAGCACAAACTTTATCAAAAGGTGTAAGGTACTTTCCTATAGTAGTTTTATGCTTGTTTGATGAAAAAAAAATATCTTCTCTGAGATACTTTAGACTAAAAGAGGAAGGGAAGTATATAAGCTAAAGGTTAAAAGCTAAATCTCTTGAGTTGATTTTGGTTCCTAAGGGTTGTGATGCTCAAAGCCAAGAGTACAGAGAACATTTCTTTGAGAAGTCACCACTGTGGTCTCAGAAATTTTACATATCCATTTGGCTTTTGCTATTTGCATAATAACCATCCATTTATTTTCCCATTTGTCTAAATTTACACATTCATATGGTTTACTTTATATATAAGACGACCACTCCCTCTTACCCCCCATCAGTTTGAAGCAATGAAGAAAATCTGTTTGCCAAATGAAAAATTTGAGAGATTTTCAAAAGGGGACATTAATGAATTGGTGGTAGCTCTGGGGAAAAAAAAAAAAAAAGAATGGCAATGATTTTCAAATGAGTAAGTTTCCTCTTTGTTCTTCTCCAGAAGAGTTTTGAATGGGTTGTCCTACCCTCAAGCCAGACATCGCTTTTCTCTTTGCTATCTTGATTATCTAAGAAATCTTTGCTGCATTCTTTATCCTGCTGTTTGCTCCTGCTGTTTTCAGACAGAAACACTTCCTTAGGAACTTAAGGATCGAATTCCAATCTGTTAAAAGGAATCCACATGCAAAGTTTGGAAAACCAGGTTTAAAAGTGCTTCTTTCCTATTATCTTTTTTCATTGACATTTAAGCAAGGTTTGAGAAATTATTAGGCGTTTTCCACTTGGAGTTTCTTAGATAATAAGATAAAATATATAGTTGGAATTGGCAATGAACAGAAAAAATAAAGAAGTAGCTAACTGATCTATCACGGGAGTAGCTAATTACCCCAAAATAAGTTTCCATTTTCTTTGATGAATTCTCTCTGACTCTGGCTATCTGATTAATTACAGTGTATAAATTGAAACTAGCTCCTCAGAGGTGAGGAGCCACTAGCAATGGCTTATAAAATGTTCAAGGAATTCTTTCTGTTCCTTAAATCATGGATTGCTACTTAATCACAGGTTACTTTTATTCAGCAGCTTAGAAAGGAATGACATAATAACTCCTCAGAAATTGCTGAGCCTGCTAGTTTAAAAATATTCGTATAAAATAAAATAGCCTTCCTAAAGACATCTTTAAAGCCAAAGATCTGTTGACTCATTTGCTTAATTTAGTTTTAAGAAAACACCCGGCTTCTATCCCAGTGTTATGTTTGGTTAACATTGTTTTTGTTACTTTTCATACCTATAATCTAGTTCTTTCTCTAACTATTCTGATTTGTTCTGCAAGTTACTATTAAAACATCGAGCTTTTCTAAATATGATGATAAAATTTGATCACCTCATTATGATCATTGTCTTCCTAATTGAAGACTGGGGAAATATAGAGATGTGAGGAAAAAAGGAATTAAAACGATTCTTTTATCACTTGAGTTTTCTTTATTTTTAAAAATGTTTATAGGAGTAGCAAACGGGATGGAAAAAGGCACAGAAGATGTGGAGGGAATTCCCTTCTCACTTTCACAGGCAAACATTGCAAGGAATACTTTAAAACACATACCCCAAACAAGACAAACTAGGAATGGTGTTCTGATTTCCTATTTCTATTCTTCCTGCATTCTTCGCTGCCATCCACAACTGCTTTTCAAAACACTGATCACAGCACATCTAGGGGAATCAGTGTTCGGGGCATTTCACATACATCCCAAGGTCCCGGGTTTCTCTCCAGGGAGAAGCAAGACAGACAACTAAATAAGATAAATTTTAAAAATGTTTCTTGCTCCTCTCTCTTCTGCCTGCCTGCCTACTCACTGTCATTTCTGCCTGTACCTTTCCTTAAAAAAAACCAAGAACAAGAACAAAAACAAAACAATACTCTGATGACCTTTAAAAACTGAAGCTATGCAATGAAATGGCTCAGAGACAGAACGGGAGCCTTGAGTTAAGGGGAAGGCAGAGAGAATGTGCTAAGTGCAGCTCTCACCCCCAACTAGTGAGTAGCCAATGATTTGGGAGGAATGTGGGCCCAGTGTTCCCAGATCCCTGTATTTTCCAGGAAAATCTGGAAATTTGGATTTGTATGTGAAATTCTTGACTTTTGTATGTTGGAAACTAATTCAATTAAAGACAAAACACTGCGTGGGTCAATGGCACACAGATGTAGGCCAGATTGAGTCTTCAGTTTGCCACTTTGAAACCTCTGACAAACATAGTATTAGAGCCTTCAGATAGATCCCTGCTCTGGGGACTTCAACGCTCCCTAGAAATTCTGTTCATATGCTTTGATTTCAGTATAAGAAGAGACTGAAACTGACATAAGCTCATAAGTATATGTATTTGCATGGGAGACCAAACTAGCTCATTATCTTAATGAGGAAAGAAATGTGGAATTACGTATCTATTTAGTTATTTACTCCCAAGAGCTATTTTATAAAAGTCGTCATGAAAATCTTTTGAAAATCTTTTCTGATTTCATAGAAACCTTTGATTCATACATGTGTGGTTTTGTATCAGTTGATAGGATTAGTCAACTACACATTCATCCCTTTTAGCATGTATATTTATATGGCATAGATTGTTAAATATCATCTTATCTTTGAAAATTGCATGATGTGTCATGGCATAGATCTTGGATACCTGTCAGCAGTCTGGAGTCTAAAGTCTGAGTTTAGAGTTCAAATCTGGAGATGAGTGTGAAGAATGAAAGCGTTTAAGTGGAGGGCATCCTCCTGAAAGAGTCTTTTTGGAACAGTGACTTAGGGACAGAATCTGGGAAGGCTCAGTCTTGAGTGGCTATTGCAAGGACCCAGAGGAAAGATGATATCAGTATGGATTAGTTTGTGATTGTGGAAACAGAAAAGGAGAAATGGGTTTAAAATATATCACTTGTGTGACTTTCATTTGAATAGACTCAATCTGAAGTTTTTAAGTTTGTGGAAAAGCTACACAGCAGAAATCTAGAATTTAGGGTTATTTTGAAGACAATCTAATGTTTGTAAAATAATAGAGAGCTCAGAATTAAGAACAATAATGTCTAACAAGTAGGAATTCAGAGGGAGAAACATACTAGAGGAAATGGAGGAGAAACAAGGAATTTGAAGAAAGAATATTCTAATAATAATAGTTCTTTTTAAAAAAAATTCAAGGTGATTTTTTCATCCCTTATATCTTCAGTGCTGTTGAGATGATAATTCATATCTCACTTACCTTCTAGAAATATAACATTTTCCCATTTTTACATTCTACCTTAGTCCTATCTTCCCTAAGAGGATTTCATCACTTGGTTTCACTATTATATTTCTATCTCTGAGTTGATGTGGGGTTCTACAGATGAATAAGATCAAGAATATCACAGTCTGATGTAAAATACGATATTGTATTTTCTTTTCTATTTTGTATGTGTCTAATACAGTATTTAACTTTCTTAATGAGTCCCATGATTTTCATTTTGTTAGAAATAAGTCTGTTAGCTCTTGACTGAGACATTCTTCTGTTGTTAATTCTGTCCTGTGAAACAATATATTACAATCCTGCCTCAAGAACTGACTGGGTCTTTACTAGATTTTAATTAGTACTATTTATTTCCCCAAAAGATGTATGTTCTTATCACTCACTCTGTAGTTTCCAGCCATTCTTATTTAGAAACTGTAATAAAGGATGATGTCAAAATTTGCAAAAGATTGATTATTTTCTGAACATTTAAATTTTTGTTAGTTATTAATTACTTAGCATATATTCTTATTTGTGTAATCTTATCTGGCCCTTTTAAATACAGATAGATTAGCCCACACCTTCCTTTGACTTTTCACATCAGCTTGTTTTCACTCAATTTGTAATTTGGAAAGCTAGCCTTTAGAGCACCATCTTTGCTGCTATATCTTTATTCTGCTCTAATTTCATTCTTCTCCTACAGTTGTTCAGTTTTCAAGTTTGTTTGCTTTTGTTCAATTGTGATTTCCTTTCTTGTATCTTGTCACTTGTTTTCCTTCTCCCTTTTGATCTAGAAGGTAGAGGCTCCATTTTAAAGACCGCTCTTCTTGGACAAGTGGACAATCAATGCATTCGGCACATAGACTTTCATGAGTTTTTTGAGTGTGAGGCACTGACTTAGATGCTGGGGTACAGTTTTAAATAAGATATTGTCTTAGATCTCTGGACACCAAGACTCTAGCTGAGAGATGGGCAAGTAAATCAACAGTTGTATGAGGGCTAGTTAGCAAGATCTGTGCTAGAGGACTGCAGAGACTGGAGGTTAGAGAAGGTTTTCTGAAAAATCAGCTCTTGCTGAGTTTTGAAGGGTAAACAAGCATAATTAGAAGTCAGAAGACCTAAACTTAAATTGTGTTAGTGGATATAGAGATGAGGGGATGAGGATAGGAGAAATAGAGGAGGGTAGAGTCTGCTTAACTTCTGACTGTCTGAAGAGGGAGTGTTGGAGAAGAAAGAGAGTCAGGGATTTCTGCTGGGACTACTGAGCAGGTGATCAGGAATACGTTAGATGAAAGAGGGATAATGGTGATGCCAGAATGGTCATTACTCCTTTATTGTAACTCCTTTAGAGTTATTCTTCTCCCTACTGGCATGATGTATGAAAGGGCTCAGTCTTGAACACTGAAGAAAACATGTGGTCATCCCTATATATATTTCTCTCATTTTTGCATCTGACGCATTTGGATTGAGAAGAGGAGGATGGAGAGAAGAAGCCCAAATTTCCTTCAAGAAGGGACTTCATGTCTCAGTCCTCAGACATGTGAAATGACTAAGCATGATGGAGATTTAAAACTCCAGGCATTTTGCACCATGGGAGGCATTCCGACAGAAAAATACTTGCTCTGGAGCGCTCGGTGGAATTGACAGGTTTTGTTAGCAAAACCTTGCAATTTAATTTTCTCCTCTGCCCTTCCTCTTTCCTCTTTCCTTCCCAAGTGTGATGGCTACTGAAACTCTTGTACTCCAAACTCTTTCTGGAGACTCTAGCCTGTAACACAGCTGCCATGGAGATTTTTCAGACTTCTCAGAATCCATGGGACTGCCCAAGCTCTTTCCTCTTGGGATTCTAGAAAGAAGGGATCAGAGAATGTGTTCTACAAGATAGTGGAGCAGGGGGCTTCGACTGTGTCCACAATTGCTACTGGTCTGATAGTATGAGGTGAGATTGAATCTGAGAAAGTAAGTGAGTAGTAATTTATCATTAGATTCAAAGTACTTCTGATTTCCAAGAGGGCCTGAGTTTGAAACCAACATATTGCAGCAATTGTCTTAAATGGGAGCTTCCTACAAATAATATCAAGGAAACCGTGGGAAAGTTTGAAGCAAGTTTAGTTGCTGTGAACTGGAGCACTGTAATCTCTTATTAAACAAATGCAGGGTGATAATAATATAATGATACCTTACATTTAGATTGCATATTTATTTTCCCCAAGACATCCCTAAAGCACTTTTAACACAATGCCATTTTCCCTTACTGCTGCCTTTCCTCAAGTGAGGGAAGGAAAAATAGAGGTAATTGAATCTTTAATAGCGAAGGTCCCATTTCTTGATTCAACTGCTTCCCCGATGCACCTGTATTAGGGCTATGAAATAGTACTAGAAATGATTTTGCTTCCTGTCCCTTTGACAGCTTAAGGGCGGTTGTCAGAATAAGAAATGAGACGATTTGTATGAATAGAGCAATGATGGATTGTGGGGAGAAGGAATCTGACTACTGAATAATCTACAAACAGGATAATCTACTCATTGATCATCAAAAGATAGATATTGCCTCCTAAATTGTTACCATAATCACTAAAAAAACTATTATTATTGATACTCTGATTCTTAGTGATGTGCTTAGTACATGTTGTGCCATTTTATATATAATATTTTATTTATTCCTTACAATATTCCTGGGTGGTGTTTCCCCCCTTATTTTGTAGAGTTGACAACTTAGGCTCTGAAGAATTGAATAAGAGGGGGAAGGTCTCACAATGGATAAGGGACAGTGTCAAGATTTGAATCCAGGAAATATTTTTCTCCAAAGATGAAACTTATAACCACATTGCTTACTGGTTACCTAATGGGAGCTTCCTTATGTGCAGCTACTACATAGTCAAACAATGGAGAGAGAGAGAGAGACAGAGAGAGACAGAC
Organism: Solenodon paradoxus; assembly: GCA_004363575.1. Lineage (NCBI taxonomy): Eukaryota > Metazoa > Chordata > Mammalia > Eulipotyphla > Solenodontidae > Solenodon > Solenodon paradoxus. The sequence continues at coordinate 333,938 of RJWH01001239.1, read as the reverse complement.
AGAGAGAATGTGTGTGTCAGGGGTGGGAAGGCAGGAGTAGCTGGGGGGAATCTACTAAAGTAGCCCCTAAGAGAACAGTTTGCTGAATATGCTTAAAACAAAACAGCTTCACCAATAAAAGACAGGCTCCTATCAAATATTCCATCTCTCCAAACTCCCCCTTCATGGAAATCTTTGACTTTTCCAGCACTACTCAGGGAAGATTTGACATCCTCAAGGATGACATCAAAAAATAAAGGAATAACAAATAATAAACATTGCACAACTATGCTAATTCATGCCCTTAAGGGAAGACAACAGGAAAAAACTAAAGTTTGCCAAATGGAAAAACAACTATACTGGTAGAGACAGAAATGTTAATTCAGACTTCAAGATGATAAAAGACTTGTTATAAACAATGAGAATTGGAAAAAAAAAATACTCAGCCAAATCCCTCAGATATATGTAAGCAACTAACTCCCACTGAGATAGATGGATGCGTTAGTTTCTTCATTTTAATGAATGCTATTAGGGTTTGCGTGTTCTTAGGGCTCCCTCTGCTCAAGTCCTTGTCCGGTTGGTACTGATGAAATAACTCATAAAAAAAGTCAAATGCTTACACTGCAATCAGGGCAAGAAGTGGGCTCAAAATGGAAGGCGCGTGGCTCAGTTGGACTTGAGTTCAACACTTCCTCCCTGAGTCCCTAGTGGGTGGGAGGGTAGTTTCCATAGACAATAGCTGACCCTATTTTTGGATTCATGTAAGGCCATTATTATTATATGTTTGTTCAATATTGTTATCTTAGGAGCAATCTTCCCTAAATTGCTACCTTCTATATCTGATATTATTTAGAACAATGCACAATTAGTCACATTTCTGCATGAAGAACTTTTTCTCAAAGCAAACATGATAAACTTTGGTAGCATAGTAGCCCTACAAATAATGCTTGATTGAGGCTGCTTAATTTAGTAATTTATTTATCAGCTTAAATGATCCCCGTCTTTGCATATGTCAACATTCATTTGTTTTGCAAGTAGATTGGGGTCAAAATCAGCCTCTCATTCATAGGAATATTTATCTATCCCCACAGATGCATCCGAGTCTGCATTTGATATGGGCTCATGCTAAGCCATAAGGAAAATTTTCCTCTCTAATTAAATTGATCTTGTATTCTTACTGGGGAGATATGTTATTTTATTTTGTTCTATTGTAATTACTTGTGGTTTTTTTCTCTCCATCCAGATTTTGAAATCTTAAGGAAGAGAAAAAGAGAGAGAAAAGAAGAGAAAAGAAGGTTTCTCTTTTTTGACAACTGTCTCTTTTCTCTATCTCAGTTACCAATAAATGTTGTATAAGTTTTGCACTTTGCAGAAGTCAGTATTGAATAAATATATATCAGGTAGCTTTGTTGATTTGAGTATCCAGACAAATAGGGAGGCAGCTTTAGAGAGAGAGACTAGTTCCGTGGAGGTGCATTTTTAAAACCAGTGAAAATGAAAAAGCAATTTGAACCTTTGATGGATATTGATTGCCAAGCAAGTGTCCCCTGGCATTTCCTTGAATTGATGACCCTTTCCTTCAGAGAAGTGGGCATCAGAAGAAGCAAATTTAGCAGATGGGACCTACAATGGTGAATCTATAAAATAGGTGTTCTCTCTTGCTCTCTCCTGTAACTGTCTCATGGTTTCAATTTTGACATATCAGTTATACTTGTTTCCTATTGTCTCCCCCGTTGACTTTTCTTCACCAAGTTTTCCACTGACATATTATCATATTATGTTAAATCTGTTGAAAAGGTGCCATTTTTGTAGAATGTGCCTCAGGGAGAAAATACTTTCCTCCAGCCCCATGTAAGATGTCTATGGTTTCACCTGTCTGGAATGAAAGGTGCACTTTAAAGATGGTGGTCTAGTGTAGAATGCAGAGCCCCCACTTCTTCCATTTCTTGTTAGTATGTCCCATGCCAACCCTCTCCTTTCTTTCTGTTCTGAAGTGACTCCTGGACTGGTCCACTGGAAACTAATAGAGAAAAAAAAAAAATCATGAGTATAGCCCGCCTTTGCTGATTGATTATTTCATACTTGTGGAACAATTTTCTGTACCAATTATGTCTTTGCAGATGACAGAAGCCATTTAGTCTAATGACCATAATAATTAATTTTCATTATGAAGCAGATTGGTTAATGATGCTGAAGCTTAGATTTCATTATGGAGCTAAAACAAAAACTTGCCCATACTCCCAGAACATAACTTTGAAGTTTGTTAGATCAGGGAGTAAATGAATTCTTACTTTCCTTGGAGTCATCTGAGGCAAAATTAGGGTAAAAATGAAAAAGATTGTAGCAGACATTTGGCTGAGGTCATAAAGTTAATATTGAAGCCTAAATATTATATTTATCTGGTTCCACTCTGTTGTATTCCCTCTTAGAATATTTCTCCACAAGATAGTTATCAGAAAAGGGCTTGTGACTCTATATGATTGATGGTAAAGCTACCATATTACATTGTACCCGAGGCTGGGACTTTGGTATGAACTGACCAGCTGTGATTGTTCTTTTGGATATTTGACTGACTCACTCTCTCCAAATGAAAGTCCTGGTTTTATAACTCTTCGTACTGCTTAGAGAGGGAACAGACAGAATTTCCGGTTTCAGCCATCATGCTTGATGACTTAATTTTTAAACTCCCATTGATGGAGCACTTGCTATGTCCCAAGCACTGAGCTAAGTAAATCACCTGGTTTCATCCATTTAAAATTTGTTTTTTATTTTGATGATGATTAGAACATACAAGTATCTGAGCTCCACCAGGGAAAGGCACACATTTTATTTGTCTTTTCATTATTGAACCTTCTGGAGTAATACCTGGCTCATAATAGACACACTATTTGTTCACCGATGGAATGAAATCATTTCTGTAAATCATACAGCTAGTAAGTGACAAAACTTGGCTTTGCACCCAAAGCTTTACTATTGTGCTGGACTTGAGGTAAACCGGTGTGGCATGAGGGAAGAGATGGGAATTTGGAGGTTGAACACAAGAAAAGTAGTGTGGAGGAATTGACTCACCCACAGCCATTGAGAAAATAGTGGGTCTCTTCTCCGTGGCTTGTCTTAGACTTCCTTGGAACTGACCAAGAGACAGGGACAGCATCCATTTTCTGTCCTCTAAAAGAGCAAGCTGGCAAGAGCAACTCTCATGGAATAATTAGTCAGCAATACGATAAATTAAGAGGATGGCGTCTAATTTCACAGCGTCTACTCTAGCACTTGCCATCTTTGGAATCACAAAGATGAAACTTGCAAATTACAGCACACTGTTAGGAACTGAAATTATATCACTATGAGAATGACCCTCATGCTAGTTTTAATTGGTTTCAGCTAATCCAAACTGCCAAAATTGTTAATTTGTTGAAGCATACTGTTCAAATGTAATGTGTTGAATGTGTGAAGAGATCTCATTCTACTTCCCTTGTCTCCCTTCCCCTTCTTTTCTCCTCTCCTTTCCCTTTCCTTTTCTCTTCATCTCCTGCACCCTTCTTTCAATTTGCTTTTTAAATTCCGTTTTCCATGTCCAAGTTTGTCATTGTAAGCTTACAACTTGTATGGGGGTTAGGTAGATATAACTGTGCCCACTTTACACATGAGAAACTAAGTCATTAAAGACTTTGATTTACTATTTTAATTTAGCGAGTTCTTCACTTTGTCTTTTTTATGGGAATAATAAATACACATCTCTACAGAGTAGGCATTTTAATATTCAATTATAAAGACAGAATGTATTTTTTATAGAATAAGATGAGGTTGGCTCTGTCAAACATCAGGGGTGCTGGTCTTGAGCCTGCCTACTCTTATGTAAGAGGTATTAAGCTGGTTCTGTTTTTTTGCCAGTAGGTGGTACTAGCAATTTGTATAGCCTTTGTGAACCTGTCCTGATAGGGAGAAAAATGGCACGCTTCAGCTTTTCAGAAGGATGAATAAACTGTTCAGACTCTATGGCCAACCAGGAGTCTTTAGCTGGAAACATTTCCTTGGAGTCTGTGGTCTGCTTGTTAAGAGCACAAACACAATTTCTAAGTGGTTAAAAAGTATTGTTGAAGAGTTTTGTCTTACAAACGGAGAAAAAGAAACGACAAATCTTATGACATATTTTCTCCTCCAGAGGAATTAGATGACTGATGACTTCTGATCACATAATAACCAACATCAACTCCTTTTCTGGGGAAACTGCTATTAGATTAGATGCTCCCTTTCCGCAATGATAAGATGTTCTAATAATGAAGCTGTGCTTGAGAGAACAGCAAAGCAAGCTCATTGCTTCACACATCAGAAGCATTGCCGTCATCCGGCTTCTAAAAAGGTTAGTTTTTTTTTTGCAGGCAGGTAGTTCAGTTGGAGACACTATCCCTGTATGATGTTAGAAGACAAGACCTCAAATCTATGAACTAGCTGAAATAACTAAAGTGCAGAGAAGTTATTTTCCAAACATGTTTGAGTATGAAACATCTGGTTGTCCAAAGACTTTTTTTTATTGGAAGATGGTTGCCACACTAACTGTGATGAAACTAAATGGTACTATTAATGTGAAACAGCTAGCTTCATGGCTGTTGCCTGTTTTCCTCAATTGCCACCCTCGACAAAACAAAACAAGAAGCAAAACATGACCACACAGTCTCCCTGTGACCTAGTTGGGAGGCAGGGTTAGGCACAGTGGTGGACTTGTGAGCTGAGAACCTCACTGTAGTTCCCCACTCTTGCAGCCCCAGGGGCTGAGTTGGAAGAGAAGCTTTTGGCTCTGAGGACTGTCATTCAAATGTAGTTCAACGACTGGGACTGGGCAAAAAAAAACTAGGTGAGACAGGAATGCAGAAAGCTGCCTGCATTTTCGTTAATTCCTCTTTAACCCTCACCCTAGGATGTTTTTTCTTCTTTATGCCTTCGTAGAGTTAAGGATTATTTGCTCCGTGCTTGTAAAATGTTCAGTTTTGGTCCAGACTGGGAGAATACTCCTTTTTTTGGTTTTCTCCTGCTGGTGGGTGGGCGGGCAGGGGGCATCCTAATTTGCCTATCTGGCAGCTCCATTGTGAGTTATATTTATTGACTGGAAACTTGGCAAGGCTAATATTTTTTCTTGGTAACAAGACACTACCCTCAATTTTTACTTACAAGACTCCACGGCAACCAGGTGGAACATACATCATTAGCTTACTGAATAATGAATATATTTTAAGCTATGACTTAAAGCTGTTCATTTATAATATATTAAACCAAAGAAAAGGTTTAATGCAAGCCTAGCTTTCTTCAGTAGAATTAACTACATCAAAATGAGGCTTTTTCTTTTTTTTTGAGGGAGGGGAAGGTCAACTTTCTTTAAACTCATGAAACTTTCCAAGAACTAGAAATGAGCTTTTCTGCCTTGATTGTTTGGTACTACCTAATGTCATCCGTTTCAGACATTAAAGGATGTGATTTAATATCAAGAATAAGACCCCTCTTCCTCATTTGGCAGGTGTTAATTATTTAAACATTACTCATTTTAATTTGTTTTCAATCACTCTTTTGATTGATTTGCTTTACAGGTTTCATTATGTGCATTTCTTGCAGAAAAAAAAAAAAAAAAAACTAAAGATTTGAAGTCCTGGAACTGCACTGAGCAATCTATCTGTTGATAGGTGGGGTGAGGAAAGGCTGTATTTCATGCGTTATGATTTTCATGATCTCTGCTGATGGAATATAATCTACAATACATCATTTTTATCTTCTTTATAATAAAAAGTTGCTCTAAGCACAAAGCCTGGGGTTCCTGCATGCTAATGATCCTGTCTGACTGGCGAAAGCCTTTCTATTTCCTGATCTGTCAATTAGCAGTAAGCCACAGACATCCTTAGGAACTGAAAATATAGGAGGGACATTGCTCCCAAAGAAATCACTCATTTCTTGCATTCTGGGTATCATTCTCTTTGTCACTTCTGGCTGTTTTTTTTTTCCCTCAGGCGAAACTGACTTCTCCTCCAAGATGACTCTTGCTTTAAACAGCCTTGGACTTGAGTTTTCTTCAGTAAGATGCCTGTCAGAGCTTCCACTGCTCTGGTGGTATGGCCCCTGTGTGCTCAGATGGAAAATAGGCTTTGCATGGGGCCGAAAGGCTGCTGTCACTGAAGCTGGGCACTGGTCTAAGCATTTGATAGCAAACTTTTCAGGAGACTCACATCTAAATTTGAAAAGCAGAGGGGTAAGGAGAAAGAAAGAAAGCTTTCACAACCCCTCTGGGAAAGGAGAAACTGACAATCCAGGTTTTTATTTTTCAGGCTTACACAGCAAAGTAATTTCATCTCAGTGTGAAATGGAAAAGGTGGGTGTTTGTTTAGATTGAGGCCATTCGGTAATGATTTTAACACTCATTGGAATCTCTTAGCCAAAGTATTCCAGGGACAGTCTGTAATAAACACGTATCTTCCCAATTAAAGTTTCAGTCCCAATGAAAATGTTACCCGATATCCTCCTTTTCCGAGTTTCAGCGTTTCAGCCTTTGCTCTGTTTTTACCTTCATGATCGGTGGCCTGCTCCTTTATTTTTCCAGTGACATTCTTCGTCCTTTGGCAGCCAGCAAAGAAGCCAACTGGGCCCATCTTCTAGCTAAAGTCAGGTTTGTCACACTCCCGGGCCCTTCATGCTTGAAAGAAAAATGGATTGAGTTTCTGGATGACATAGCTTCATTTCTTTGAGTGGAACAGGAAATCATCAAGTCTTTCTAAACTAAATGTTAGTAAACAAAAACCTTAACTGTTTTAAAGATGACTCATTTATCTGTAAATTGTTAATCAGTGAGCTGGTCTTCAAATCTGAGATCACTTTGGTTTTGGTGATAGAGGATGCCTGTGGTTGAAGTGGTGGCAAAAGTATGTAATGTGAAATACACTTTGTAATGAAAAGCACAATGGCCTTGCTTGTCATTCCTTCCCACATGTTGATGGCAGCTGTGAAGATAACATGTGACTTCACTGGAAATCATCCTGAGATTTGTGGTGGTGGGGTCATGTAGGTGAGAAAAACGTTGAGAATGAAGGCCTAGGAGAGAATTTCAGCATTTATTCTTTTGCCCTTTCATGGATTCAACATGTTATTGAATGCGTGCTCTGTATTATGGGGGGAAAGACTTATTTCAATGAGACTGACGACACCCAGGTGTATCAGATGTGTAAACAAAGAATATTTATCAGTGCTTCATAAAAGCGTTCATATCAAGGTTCTAGATGAGCTGGAATAGAGGTCCGTTCACTTTGTGGGGGGGCGGGGTTAAGAAAACTTGCTGGAAGAGGTTGTATTTGAATTGGGTGTTGGATAGTTTGTTCACTGCATAAAAATGGTGGGGGGTTGAGAAGACGGTTGGTAGAGAAAATTCGAGGCACAGAGGACCGAGGGAGCTTGGGGTGGCACTGATGAAAATGTCAGCGAGCGCTCAGGGCTTGGGTAGTGTCAGGACTGTGCTGGGCCATGCTAGCAAGTTTCACCTCTTTTTCCAAAAGTGAATGATTCCCCAAAAGACTTTAGTAAGGAATACATCAGCATTAGAACTCAGTATAGAAGATCACTTTGATGACTGAAAAAGGGACATCTTCAAAAGAGGAGAGAAGATGGAGGTGGGAGATCATTGAGGAGACTTAAAGAAAGCAGTGCAAAGAGTTCTGACCTAGTTGAGACATTAACGGAGGGCATACAGTCAAACTATTGGCAATGTAAGAAGTTAGTCTGTCACAAATTTTACCTGCCTGTATCGACAGAAGACATCAGCCCTGTGATTAGACACAGAGGCTTTTCTGACAGTAAACACACAGCAGCCGGAGTAGCAGACTGCATTGGTTCACCAGGCCCAGCCCTGCAGGACGAACTGCGATTTGGATGTTACCTAGGTATGCAATGGGACACACCATAGGAAAGGACCCCCAAATTTAGTAGACTCTGATCTTTAATAGGGTCACAAGCATCAGAGAGAGAGAGAGAGAGAGAGAGAGAGAGAGAGAGAATATCCATTACTTAGAATGTAAACCAATCTCCTCCATGAGAGAGAGGAGAAATATTACTAGGTTTAGTCCTCCAGGATGTAAATAAATACCTCTGGAGAGACGTGTTTCTCAATCTCGCTGGAGGGATGCACTATCTCTAGCTTCCTAGAATGTCTGCTAATTAAACATGTCCTTTATTCTCCTGCGTATGAGCAGGAGAACACCATGGAATGTTGTTTCCCAACATGGAGATGGAGAAGAAGAGCAAAATAATTGAACTCATGAAGGGGAGTTGTTGAAAAATGAACAAATACCTGGTAACTGGTTAGATGGAGGGAAAGGTTGAAGAAGGAGGTTTCAGGTGTGACTGAGGTTTCTGATTTGTTAGCTCTTAGGGTAGGTGAATAGTGAGTGAAGAGGAGTTTGTGTGTGTGTGTCTGTTGGGGGAGAGACACAGATATAAGGTACAAGTTGAAGGTTGAGAGTTTCTTTTCTATAAATTGACTATACCTGAAGGCACTGTGGGTCTCTTTGAGAAGTGACCACTTTTGTCATCATCTGTTATTGCACAAATAGTAGGAAAGGTTCAGCAAAGGGAACCAAAGTTCCATATCTCATGTAGACTCTGATTATTATTATTATTATTTTGAGAATAGTTTGGGTCTCCTAGAAGGCAGGAAGAACTAAGGGGTATGTATTACTTAACTCTTATTTTGTGAAATGGACTTCAAGAGGAACTTAAACTGCCTAGAGTAGAGCTCCCAAACATCCTCCATTTCCCAGATTGCCTCAGAGCAATAACTCCTACAGGGAGGAGCCTGGACATGTTCTGGACATGTGAGAAGTAAATGGCATGGAGAGGAATTGCCCAACCCTTTAGAAGCTACTTGTGAGCTGCTATCATGGCAAAGACTGGGAATTCTGAAATGCATTTTTCATTTTTCTGGAGTAGGCACAGCAAGATATGATGGAAAGTGCACTGGGCTAGGTCAGGCTAACTGACTCAACCACATCATTGACTAGTCATGAAGGTCTGGAAATTTATAGTCTACCTGAGACCTTCATTCATCTTTAAAATGGGGAGAAGGCTTCCTGTTCTGTACTGTTTTTATGATCAAGTGAAGAATATTTAATAAACTGACAAATACGCAACTGTAGGTTCCTACCAGTACTACCTCCATTGTCAATGCATTTGACTCTGAATTCTGCAACATTTAATGATGGTGCTTAATACTTACTAGGTATTTGAAGTCGAAGATGTTGTTGCTACTTTTTCCTCCTTTTTTGATTTGAGAGGTCATTGTTTTCCCTCTTTTTAAAGCTTGCAGGATGCATAACCATGACTTTTTGTGTATTTGTCTGTCTCGTGTAGAGAAAAATCCTAGAATACATGTACCTAAATCAACATAAGGCAAATAGGAAATTGCATTGTAAACAGATAAGAAAGTATCTGATCTTTCCCTCTCCAGGTTAAAATTTGAGAGCTTCTTGGAGAAAAGATAGTGGTTTTTGTTTTTTTTTTTCTTTCCTGGTTGAGGTTAATTTTTAAGTGGAAACTTTCTTTTTCTTTGGCATCTATGGTATTTAAAGTACAATTTTATTACCCCTGGTATCAAATAACTGTATATTATCCAACGTGCAAAAGGTACTCTGTCTGGATTGTTATTAAAATGTCAATTATGATTGCATCACTTTTGAGCTGGATATTTAATCTGAGAAAATAAACCATGTACCCCCGCTCCTGCATTACAGGGCTTTGAGTTCTAACTTCCTTTCTAGTGTATAACTACTAACTGCTAAATACACGAGACTCTCCTTGATTCTAATGTAATCTATCAAACCCTTGTTAGAACTTGTCTTCAAAAGCTCACATGCTTTTCCTTTTGAGTCAGTTTCAAACATTACAAGCTACTCTTTCTCTTGAATTTTTGTTCTCTTATATACTAATTGCATGGGCCAGCCCAGGGTGAGTTTATAATTTGGGTGCTGCTTGACCTTCTGAATCTGTGCATTTTATTTCAGACTGGAGCAGCTGGTGAAGGTGGGAGGTGAGAAAATCCCAGTTTGACTTCCCCAGTACAAGAGATGATATCTCCTCTCTGATAGCTCCATTCTGTTGTCTGGAGATTCCAAGAAGAACGAGGAAAGGGTTGGAAGAGGAAGAAGACTTTTCAGAGACACAGGTTAGCATTTCAAGAGATTTAATCAAAAAAATGACACATCAGTTAACTGAACTTGTGAGAGCATTTGCTTATCAGGGGGCAAAGGTGGGCAACAATCCTATTCTCAGTTGAATCTTGTACCCTCTTTGCTCCCCAGAGGATAGAGAAAGAGTCTATTGAGGGGGAGAGTCAAGGGGCAGCAGAAATGTCAATTAGGGAAGAGGTGTTAATAGAATTTAGCTCAGATTTCATTTCATGGAAAAGAGATCAGTCAGTGTTATAAACTGCTAAATGTGACAAGATTGCTTAAGAACTAGTGAAGATTTACAAACTACTTGGGTTATTTCCTCTGAATTGCTGTAGATTTTTACACAGTTCTTCCAGTTTAAAGCACATAGAATTGAATAACAGACTGGTGATTCTGAACTGTTCTACTTCACACCTGCTGGGAGTTAATAAATTGCAGTTCTTTTCTTTGCAAAACATTTTCCAAATAATTTAGATGTTGCCCTGCCTTAGACATGCAGACACATTCTTTGCACTTGGAACTTAAAAAAGGAACTTAGCTAGTACTAGAGTTGCAAGAATAATCACCCACATTCACAACACCTGGAATCCTCATCAGCTCTTGGGAAACACTCCCGCCATTGTCCTTTGGGTGGTGTGAGCTAATTGTAGAGTTACTGTGCAATAACCCTTTATTTGGGATGAATACAATTGTAGCCTCATTGGAAAGTATGGTACTTGCCTATTGGACTCCTACATATATGCAGCATAATGCTTGCGTTTAAAAAAAAAAAAGAGAGAGAGAAACAGAAATTCCCTTCTACTGATAATAGGAGAAAATATCTATTTATACTTAATGGCTATTGCAAGAACAATTCTTGAGCAAGATAATGCAGTGTGTGAGTATGCACATGTACAGGGATGAGTGGGCATGTAGTTTCATACAGAATCAGCAAGTCTTAGAGGGCCTGGAGCCCTCACACCTGGAGTGTGGTGGTATGGATGTGCATGGAGGTGTTATGGCAGAGCCTCCAGAAGGCGAGAAGACTGACACCTGGGCACTCAAAGGTAGAGAAAAAGGCACTTTACTGCAAGCACTGGTGATGGCCCAGGGGTATTGTTACCTAAAGCTGAGCAATGGGGAGTCTAGGGGAGCTCCTTTTATACTCTGAGGAAATGATTCATTTCCCTGGCTACGTGCGGTTTCTACTGGCAACTCTATCACTTACGTACAGCTGCAGAGTAGGGAGATGCTTGTTTGTCCTTAGTCAAGGGTGACAGGACATAGCTGCAGTCTCCTTAGTATTGTGAAAATGCATTGGGGTCAGGGAAATGGTCTTCTGCTTGGCTGTGGTGAAGAAAGCTTGTCTCCATTGCATTTCAACACAAAAGGAGACAGCATGGCTGAGTCTGTCCGCTGGCTGGGGCGATGGTAGCCTATATTTTTCAACGTCATTGCATTGATTGATCATCATGGTGACTCATGTTTTTAAAAAGAGACAGCCTACTGAGCAGCAGATTGGGTATTTAAAAAAAAATCTGAACAGGGAGGAAATCAGAAAGACTGAAACAAACTTATTTAAAATGTTGTTTTGGAAAACATTACTGCCTTTCACTAGTTGTTCAGTTTGGATGCATAGTAATGATCTCATCGAAAAGTACATCTCGCTTCCTGATAAAGCCTACCCTTACCCCACCCTCCCTCGCAATTGGGATCTCTTCTGTCTCTGATTTCCAGGGGCATCTGTTGTCTGTATCTCTCACTGGTCAAAGAAACTCATCTTGTTTTGATCTGCCTTTTGTTCATCTTTTAAATCTCTTGACTTTGTGGACAAGGAGCCCACTAACTAGTTGGGGATAAGACACTCTCTTGTGCATCTTGTTTTTCCTTTGTATGATTTACTTAGGGTGGGTGCTAAAAATATGTCTATTGATGTGATTTGCTGTAGAATAACTTAAGTAGAATTAAGGAAGCAATTTTGCTCCTTTTCGAAGGCAGTAAACAGTCATTAGTTTGCTCTTGTAAGCTTGCCTAAGGCCAGTTTTTCAGACCAAAAGTGAGTGAGGCATCTATCAAGGAAACGGAAGTACTTAGCACACTAAACATTTTTGTGTACATTTGGCCTTGAGGAAATTTTTTGTCTATCTGTATGGTCCAAATTCTTCAAATAATGACTTATTCCTTATTCTCTGTGTTTATGTTCCTGGTTATCAGGGAAATCTAAGCCTAATCTAAAAAGGCAGAAAATGCACTTAAATGTAGACTAATGGTGAGTAAAATGCAAGGATAATTTTGACAGTGTCTCTTAGAAAAATATCAATAAACATTCCAACCTGAGTCCTGAGCTTGGGGTAAAGGCTTGCACTGGGCTCTGTAAGTGATTATGATTACAGGTTGCTCCAAGCACCTACCTCCTGTGTGCAGAAATGTTTCTGCTCACAAGGTCTGCTGCAGTGAGGGGAGAATTACTCTCCACTGTGCTGCCTCATGACCCTGGGATGTTTTAAGTATTTTTAATCAGTTGATTTCATGTTTAGGCTAATTCCATTTCCTATTCCAAAGACTGAAAAAAAAAAATAAGGACTTAAAAAAACAAAACAGCTTAGGATTCTTGCTTTTATCACAGAGAATGTGATTATTAATGGCTATTTTAGAAGTACTTTTAAATTTGGAGGCATTTTCTTTCTCCTTTCTTATTCGTGAATCCTGAAGCTACAACCAATAGTCTCTTTTCTTCCAGACTCTTCCCTCTTGCTTTTTGAGACCCTCAGGCAAGACTTTCATCTTCCTTCTGATGCCACAAAATAGAGAAGTTAGTTTGAGGCCTATAGCTTGTGTGTGTGTGTGTATGTGTGTGTGTGTGCTTGTGCGTGTGTGCATGTGTGTGTGTGTGTCAAAGGAAGGGACCCAGACTTCTTGAATGTAACAGCACCCATTGGCCAATCCATCTTACTCCTTTCTGTAGCCACCAGCCATTCCCCCAAAGTCCCTTGGCACTGCTTTTCCTTGAAACCAAGGCCCAAGGAGGTCAAACAGCCTCTCTTGCTTTGCCAAACATCACTCATTCTCAGCTGAAGTAATGTTTACATATATGATCATTCCATGCCATTTCAAATATGTAATGGATACTGTGAAAACAATAGGCATATTCAAGTCCCAATGTTGTGCACCAATGAGAGAAATATTCCAATACTCCTATCAGAGCCTAATAGGTATAATTTTGCTCATACTATAGTAATATGCAGCAGCTTTCCCCAGGCTGCCGGGTAAAACAAAGAAGTGGTTGTCAACCTTTTCAGAATCAGATGTTAATGATATTTCATGTCTTTGTTGAGTCTGTGGAAAGCAGCTACTGCACCTAGAAAGGAAATGACTTCCATACCAACCGCCCTCAGCCCAAGTCGTTGGGACAGGGAGAGCTGGACCACGTCCGTATTTACATTTCAGAGAGAGGTGTGAAAGAGGATTTCAGGACAGCATTGACTGAGCTGCCTCCCATTTGCCTTACCATGTTAATCTTATCAATGCCATGAGGGCCCTTATTCTTTCCAACATATAGAAAGGGAAAATGTAATGTAAACAAAGGGCTTACGTGTTTTGGCAACGGAGGGAAGTGTTTCCTGCATTTCGTGTAATTTTGGAAGCCTCTGAAATCCCGAAGTCATACATCTTCCTAGGGTTAGAGCACTTATTCAAGCATTGCCTGTACAGGGCAGCTGTACTGGGCAGCTGGAGAGCAGTGACTTTACTGCATCTTTTGCAGCAAGTAACTATTTGGTTTTATTCCAAAGAGCTACAGCCCAGAATCGTTTGCTGCACCCTTTTTCCTCAATCCCCCTTTTCATCATTAAAGTACAACTTCACTGCAACAAAATTTTCATTTGTTTTAAGCAAAGATCTTAAGTCTAATTTCAAAGCCATTCAAAAAGTAGAGCCTCTTGGCACTATGGGAGTCAATCCCACTGGGAATTAGGCCACTTTTTTTTTTTGTTGTCCATAGATGCTTGAATCTTAAATAGAACTGTAGAACTTTAATAGAACCATAGAACTTTAATCTTAAATTCTGCACAACTTCTAAGATTCTGGCAGGTACGGCTTTGAGGGTTGGATTCACACCACTTGTAGGAAAACGCAAACCTGATTAAACGAAGAAACGATGCCACAATCACTTTTGAATACTCTGTTGATACTGAAATCCTACTTTCACAATGATCGTGTTATCTTTAAACAAAGACCTTCCCACAGTTGCCCAAATTACAGTCCAAGGATCTTTTCCCCATTCTGTGTGCCAGTTACGAAACGACGTCAGCTCATCTTTACATGCATGCTCCTTTTAGGGTCCTGGGGAAGTTCTGAACGACTTTAGAGACATGACTGTGATTGCACAGTGTGATGAGCAAGATGCTTTCCGGATCTGGCAAATTGACAAGACTTTGGCAACACAAATTCAGTGATTTTAGTCTTCTTGAAGTCTGTTTCTGAGTATCTTGTGACTCAAAGTTTTGTTTGTGCATCAGCAGTATCGACAGAACCCCCAGTTTGTACGAATGAAAACTCTTGAGTTCCATATAGAATTTACTGATTTAAGTGCCACCACTGCTGTTCTGTCCACTAGACTTGAATAACAATGACCCAGCGGATTTAAACTAGATGATCAGGTCATCATTTTGGGTGTAAGACAACTTTGGAAGGCTGTATGCATTTTTTGTAGTTGGGAGGGAGTGATTTGATATATGATGAAATCATGTAGTGACATTCTCTAAGCTGTGTGACTTCCCATGGAACCTGCTTTATGTGTCAGGAGTCTGCTGCATTTGGCAGAATCTGACTAATTTATTCATTGATGAATTCCTAATGGTGAGTCTTGGGAAGAATAGGAAAGCAGCTTGCACCTTTATAATCATATATCTCAGTAGTTTCAATGAAATAAATAAAATCATTGGACATCTAAAATAACAAAGATAATAGTAGGAGGGAATATGTACACAGCACTTAGCATGTGCTGGGCACTTTTCTAAGCACTTTACATAAATGAACTCATTGAAACTTCCTGACAGTCCTATGAGCTGTTTTATTATTATTATGCCCACTTTGGGCATGAGGAAATTGAGACGGAGATAATAATTTTTCTTAATTTCACAGAGCTAGATTGTGGAGAAACTGGGGTGGTTTTGATTGCCCTTTTTGACTACTAGGTGGTGATTAAGCAATGTTTTGCAGCTGAGATGGTCTTTTAGCACACGGCACCCTTTTGTTCTCTGGAAGGGAAATGAGATTCAGAAAAACCAGGGCCTTGAATAACATTGCAGTCAAATTTGTGGCAGTGGACACATATCTCAGCCTTCTTTGAGTTTATGCATTTGGGCTTCATGATTTCCTTGGGAAATAGGTAGGTACTCTTTTCACACCAATGACAGTCCCATTTTGTCTCATTACTTCATTGGTTTAAGTACAGATGGTTATGCCCATAAACTAGGTGTTACTTGTGTGACAGAATGATTCTCTGTCTTTCCCACACCTCTACGCAGTCCTGTGTAGATGTGTACAGTTGAACTAATCACTTGGATTTGCAATATTTGTTGACATATCTGCTTCACACCAAGACTTAAGAGCTAAGGCTGTGCTTCTTCTTCTTGATGACCCTAATAATCACTCCAGACCATGACACATAGTGAGTGCTCAGTAAATCATTGTCATGTGGACAAATGATTACTCCTCATTGCTGCTTTGGGTACACAGTCCAGATACGTGTGAGGTCCATGTGACTCAGGCAGTCAGGAAAGGCTCTAAGGCCAGGATGAAAATATACCCCACACAGAGAAGTGGGCCGTGCTTGTGGGGACAATAATGAAATGGTTAAACTGCACCTTAGAGACTTATTAAGGTTACCCATTTTGGGAAATATTTTCCTTGAAGAATTTTCTTTACTTAACCAGATAAAGGGATTAAGCCCTAGATAAAGCTGTTGGTCGAGGTAACGTGAACAAGTCAAAGAAAAAATGTTTCCATTGTTACTAGACCATAGTTTTAAAATAAATCAGTTATTTTTAAGGATCAAACAAGGCCCTTACTATTCCAAAGAGTCCAAGTTAGGTTGAGTCCCAGCTATTCTGGGGAGTTCCCAAAGGCCTGTGTTACATTTCTACATATACCAATCTGTCATCTGTGCTCGCCTACTTGGTTTCTCCTTCGTTTTTTGTTTTGGTTTTTAAAGGAAAGGTGCCGGGAGGAATGAAGGCAGTAGTAGGCAAGCAGGCAGGAAGAGAGAGGAGGTAGAAGCACTTTATTTTTCATTTAGTTGTTCACACTAGTTGTTCCTCTCCACCCTCATCTGGGACTTGAACACAGGGAGTATGTGGCCTGTGTCACTTGGAGATGATTGATCTAACGACCTAACTGTGGCTCCACCAGGAGGCGCCCCTCCTAGGTTCCCACCCCCCACACCCCCACCACACCCCAATCCCCCGGCGTCTCTAACATGCAGGTATCCACAACTGCTATTTGCCATGTCCCCAGGGGAAGGAAGGGTTGCTAACTGTAAAATATATAAGGAAATTCCAGGAAAAGGCATTTGAAGAATGGAAGAGTCTGTTAGATTTATTTTTAAAAAACTCCTTTGAGATGATTCACAAGTAGTTATTACAAATAATTCAATAGAATTGTGTATTCTTTCCCTCAATGAGAATGTCTTACAAAGCTACAGTACATTTCACGACCAAGATATTGGTAGTGATACAGTCAGGACAGAGAGCATTTTACTACCCCAAATAGCCTCTTTTAGAATCATATCCAGTCCTCCAGTTTCCACCACCTCCTGGACTCCTGGCAAGCATAAATCTGTTGTCCATTTCTGTAATTTTTTTTCATATCATGAAGTGCATAGAAATGCCGTTTTCACTGAGCTCAGTTCTCAGGCGATATATCCAGGCTGTGTACATCAAGACTTTGTTCTTTTATATTATTGTATAGTATTCAATGCTATGGATGCACCACTGTTTGCTTAATTATTCATGCAAGGAAGAATATTGATGTTGTTTCTGATTACTGGCTATGACGTATAAAGTAGTTAGGATATTTTTTGTGCAGGTGTTTATATGGGCACAAGTTTTCATTTGAATGTATAGAGGTGTAATTGCTGGGTTATATTGTATTTGTGTGTTTTTTATTTTTTAACAAGCAATTTTCCAGAGTAACTATTTTACTGGGCATAATATTAAGGAAGGACAGTTCTTTTAATTCAGCAGTTGAAAAATATCTAGTGATTTTCCTTGGGTCTCCATGGTTTCTAATAAGAAACTTGCTGTTATTATTTATCGATAAGATAATTCTTTCTCATCACTTTTCAGATTTTTTTTTTTTTTGGTGTTTAGATTTCATTAATGTGACTATGATGAGCCTTGATGTGAGTTTATTGGGATTTAACTTGTTTAAGATTGATTGATCTTCTTGACTATGTAATCGGTTGCTCTTTTGCCAGATTTAGAAAACTCTCAGCCATGATTTCTTTGAGGACTTTGAGAATCTTGAACTCCATTTTAGTCCCACCCTTTTCTCTTTCTTCTGGAACTCTGATGGCATGAATGTTAAATCTTTCGTTATTGTGACGTAGCTCCCTGAGACTCTGACTTCTTTTAGTCTATTTGCTTTGTTTTTCCGATTAGGTAATTTCTGTTGTTTTATCTTCCAATTCAATGGTTATTTCCTCTGTCTCATTCATTTTGTCCTTAAGTTCATCTATTAAGTTTTTTATTTTGGTTCTTTACAGTGTTTAAACTTCTGTTTGGTTCTTATTTATATTATCTATTTCTTGGTTGACCGATTGTATTTTTTATTTCCAGTGTATTCCAAATTGTGCATTGAAGCATTTTTACTATGGCTACTTAAAAATTCTTTTCAGACATTCCTGTCATCTTGGTAGTAGAATCCACTAATTGTCTTATTTTCATTCCATTTGAGATTTTTCTGATAGTTGATGCGATCTTTGATTGAAATCTGGATAATGTGGGGTATTACTTTGTGAGAGTCTGAATCTTATTTAGGCCCTCTGCTTTGACTAATTTATTTTGACACCACAAGAGCAGTTAGACCTTTCTGCTATGCAAGGGTGGAAGTTCAGTTTCTCAGTTGTTCTCAGCTGACACAAGGAGAGTAAGGGAGTGTGCTAGATGCTTACTGAAAGTGATTGGGAGTTCCAACTCCACACTGGACTCCCATGATCATTCCTTGGATGACAGAAGTCAGAATGATTCATTATTTGTTACCACATGATTTTCAATGACATCACTGTGTGGGGAGTGGAGGCCTCCCTCATTGCATGGGTGCTAATGAAAGTTCTGTCTATTTTCCTCTGACACCACTCCACAGCGGAAGGGCTAAGGTGCCCCTTTACTCTCACATGGGTATGGAAATATAGTCTTTGCTGGGCTTTTACTGTCTTGGGTGGGGATGTAGCCATGTTTTTTTTTTTCCTGTGGTATTTGGCAAAACTAGAGAGATTGTTATCTAAAAGTTTTGTTTCTTCCTTTTTTTTTTGTCTCTGATACCACAACTTCCTGGTCCTTTGAACTGAGAAAGGAGTGTTTGTTTGGACTTTTTTTCCCTGAAACTGTTGGTACTTCTGAGTTGACAGTTCCTTCAGTTCCAAACCTGGAATAGAGGAGGAAAAATGGAAGCTGAGGAAGCTCGTCCCTGTGTTGTTCCACAGTCTCAAACCACTTGAATTTCTTCGAGCTATCTTTCACTTTAAAAAAATGTTGGTATTTTATATTGATGATTGTGGTCTGTATTAATGGAAGGATTAGGGGAAAATATGCCTACTACTCATCACTGTAGAAGTGCAAGTCTGGCTCTGTCAGATATTAACAATTACTCTACGGATATATAAAACAACAAATCATTCTTTCAAGTTGATAATTTTTGTGAATTGGGTTTTGGCTAATTGATATTTGGTAAGTTGCCTTAGAACTGTTCTGTCAATGGATATGAATAGCTACTAGGGAGCAATGCATGGAAGAATTTGTAAGCAGAACAGAATGAAGCTGTGCTCTGCTACTATTTTCGACAGTTCTTCTGGAATGGCCATAGATGACTGTAAAAGCACACTTAATGTTTTTATAGCTGTATCCTGTTACAAAAGACTTTCTTAAATATCTGATATGTACTAATAATTCATGTTACTATAGTTACTATCTCTTTTTGAATAGTAACTGCAGCTTAGTTTAGCAGTTTTAAGAGTAATTAATTAAAACAAACCATTGGTTTTGTATGGGTCTTGGGAACCAAAAGGGTCACATAATTGACTAAGGCTGAATTACTAAACAAACAGAATTACTGAGATTTTCCTTCAAGGGGAACCAAATGTGGTTGCTGACTTTTCATTTTCAAGGACTTTTATCACTTTATGTCTATCTGTATAATGATTCAAAATCCTAGATTTTCTCTGCCATGCCAGACAGCTCATCTTTCCTTGCATAATGTCACATTCTAGGTTGCCAAACAGTGACGGGCAGAGTACATTCAGGGCACGGATGAGTATAATCATACCATGAAATTTGAGAAAACTTTTAGCTCAGTTGATTTTTGCATAAGAATACATTTTTCTGTGTTATTCTGAAAAAAAAAAAAAAATGGAGTCATCTATTTATGACTGACCTATTTTTCTTTGGCCAAATAGAATTTTGAATTGAGGTCTGGCTATTTCTAACTAGTCTTTCCTTACCTGTTGATTCTTAAATGAGTGGATGAATTAAATAATTTTCATATAATATCTTTCAATAGATACATTTCTATAGGTGCATATACTAAGAAAATGCTGTGAGATGTCCAGAATTGTATCCAAAGATGTTTTCTCATTTAAAATACATTGCCTAAGTTTCAAGGCTTAAATATAATGCAAGAATTAGAATCTGGAATCAATTTAGTATCTTTTTTTGTGGATCTCATCATTAATTTAATATTGTCTTGTCTTAGTACAATTTAAATTTCAGTTACATGCTTTGATGGAAAATATGTATAGCAAAAGAATGCTTCATTAAATGAAATTATAGATTAAACTTATAAGAAAAATTTTTATTTGCTGGTCATTACATAGTTCAACACTGTGCTCCCCTCATGTACCTCCCATTATCTGCTCAAATAATCTGATTTCTACATTGGACAAAGGAGACTAATGAAGAGTGATTTGTCAAAAGCCCATAAAGAAAAATGATAGTGTTACTATCCACCTACATCTGTCTACTTGGAAACATACGTTTCCTTTTTAATCTGTTTTCTTTATTCTCCTCAATTTCCACCTCCATTTTGGTTTATTTTGCTTATGTGTTTATTTTTCATTTGTCCTACATGCCAGTAACTCTTTTCCATGAACCATCTTTTGTGAGTCAAGGATTTTTTAAGGCCGCTTGTAGAAGCTCAGGATATTTTTGGACAGATCTGACATTCCTTTCCCCCCACTATCATTGTCCTCCCCAAAGCTCCCTATACATTTCATTCTTTAAGATCCTGTGAGTCTGAGCACTTCTGTTCTCTCTGCCATTGCTGCAGTGTCTCAGAAAAGAATCTCATTCCACATGCTTTCAGGCGCTCAAGGAACCAAAACATGAAAACCTGGAATTTGTCATTACCCATTTGGCCCCTGGCCCATCAAATCCAGTAGCTTGCCTCCAGGAGAGATCAGTCCTTGTGTCCTCAAAAGAATTTCTTCTTTCTATTAAATATTTAGTTAACTGGAAAATGCTGGATTTTTTTTTTTTTTTTTTTTAGGTAGAAGATTCTGCTTCATTTGGATAGCAACCAAGTCAGCCATATGGGAAGGAAAATAATCTAGTGAGTTGCAAAATAAGAAATCATGGTCCTTGTGTTTCTTCAGATGGCTCTTTAAGAGATGTGAGGCACTATCTTTTTGAGTTTCAGTTTATAGCTCTTTAACTGAGGACATTCTTTCCTCTCTTACTAATACATGTGGTGAATATGATACATATATATTTTTTCCTTCACCAGGAGAAAGAGCCCTTTTGGAGTACTTCCCTTTTCTGACTGCCAGGATCAGGTCAGAAGTGGGACACTGATCTGATGACACTCTATGCAAAGTTAGTGATTTTTGCCTCTTCCCTTTTAATGCTAGTGAAAATGTCAAAATATCTTGTGTATCTTAAAGCCTTGAATGATGGCCTTGATGCAGAAACAATTGACCAACCAGTCAATGGCATTGTTTTTTTTTTTCACTCTTCTATTCCTTTGGACTTGTTTTAGATCATGTGACTACCTGGAGAACAAAGCACATGACTAGGAAATATGTCAGAGTCAATGACAAGGTCAGAATGGAGGCTTCAGCCAAACTGAGAGTAAGAATTCTATTTATCTATGTACTTTCTGTGGTAGTTCTTTCCCTAGGAAACAAAGTACCAATGAAAAGAGCTATCATCTCTGCCAACCACAGGCCAGTAAAGGAGTAAAGGGTCTAGAAGAATCTTTGGTATCAAACCACATGACCAAATGAACTATTCCATAGCTCTTATGTGTTGTCAAGAAATCTTTTCTTTCAGAAAGAGTAGAAAGAAAGTGACCTCAATCTTTCATGAGAAGTGGAGCTGTGCTTGACTGAGATTGCTCAGCAAGTATTGGCTAAATTGAAGACTTCCATGTGTAAACAAATGAAAGTTAGTGAGTTGTAAAAGGAATGTTTATTCTTTCTGGAAACTAAGGGAATTATTAAACGATTGTAGTTGTCAATTCCTAAAACAATTGTTAAAATTGTTTTCCTGGAAGGTGACAATTTTAAGAAGTGTCAGGGATTTCATAAGCTCTGAAGTGGCCTTTATAGTTCCATCTTGTTGGTTTTGTGAGGGTCATGCTTTTCTAAATACAGTGTGAAATTCACTCCTTTGGAGAACAGTATGAATCTAGAATGAATTGTGTAGAATTATGTCTAGAATCAAGGGAATTAATAATTCTTTAGCTTTCAGGCCTTGGAGATTTTTGTGAAACTCACAGGAAGAACACCACAGATGATGAGAAGACATATGACAGTGCAGTCTGTGACAAGCTTTTCTTTGTCTCCAGAGACTGTCCATCACTGTACTTAGGGATTTGACCAGAAAATAGTGAAACAAAGTTGCACATGCCTTTGGAGAAAGTGTCACACAGGAAGCATCACAGAACCCTTGGTAGCAAAGTTTGGCTTTTTGTACCTCAATGGCATGGGACCTATTTGGTCTATAGGAACTCATTTCATGATTAGATTTCATAGCTGTTCTGGAGTGAATTATTACTTAGAAGTCTATCCTCATTGATCATTTATAGATTTTCTTTTCTGTACAAGTTCAAAATTTGGTTTTCACACACCAGCTAGTAAAACTGCATACAAATTTTGGCTAAATTTGTTCATCATAGAGCAGCAAGAACAATGTCAGCCACAAAAAAGAAAATTGCCTATGAAAAGAAATGACTTTGTAGTCGCCATAACACAAAACAGGGATTGTCCATTCTTAGAGTCCTCTTTTTCTTGTGCTGAGGCAGCCCCTGACCTATCTTTACCATTTTGTCAATTATTTGGAGCTTTCATAATTTAGATAAACCTTTCCTCTGTGCTGAACCTCACCAGCGTTTTCTTCAAAATTTGTCAAATTGAAAACAGAGTCTCTTCTGCAATATTTGTGACACAATTGAAGGTACATGAACAGGTTTGTTCACGCGCATGAGCAGTGCATAGCATCTGATCAATTTCAAGAAACCTTCCTAACATAATTCTACTACGTCAGTCAGCCACATTTTTCTACCTTTTCAAGAGTGGGAAGCTGCTTAGGGAAATGCAGAAAATGGGTTTTTGTACTCAGGCTACCGTGAGATTACAAGTACGACATGAAGACCACTGGAGGCTATTACCTCTTAATACTTTTTTGTTTGTGTGTGAGTGACCACAGGACAGGTTAATGAATACACTTTTAAAGAATATATTTATGTGATGTAATCACCTTTAAATAACTGAAGAACAATTAAGAGACCTGGCCCATCTCTTGGGGTGCTTTCAAGTAATAAAACATTATGACAGAATTAGGCATAGTGGATTTTATAGTGTCTTTATACTACATATTCCACATCGGCCATTGCTCGCTGATAAAACTAATTAGTCAGGTTACTAAAATGTGAAATAGTGACCTAATGGAGCTTCACTTGTGATAATAACTAGTTGAAGAGAATATATGAATTAAAAGATTCCTGATCTAGAGAGAGATGATAAGTAAGTCCATATCTTTATAGGTGTGTATATCAATATATATATGTACCTGCATATATATGTTCTTTCTCACTATATATATACATATATGTGTGTGTGTGTGTGTATATATATATATATATATATATATATATACATATATATATATGCAGGCAGGAATGAAGGTGAGTAGAAGCAGGAGGGCAGGAAGATAGAGGAAGAATAAACGTTTTTCTTAGTTGTTCATCTTGATTGTCCCCCAACCCCGCCCCAACCCCGGGACAGAACTCAGGTCCTTGGGAATATATGTGGACTGCACTTGACTAGAGGCAGTGGATCCAACCACTACTTCACCAGGGAGCACTCAAATCTTTCTATTTTTAAAGTTTTAATAAAGTAGCAATACTTTATTTGCCCTTATCTCTTGCCTTGGGCACTGTTACTTCACTCAGAGTAAAACTCTGTGTATGAACTTGTAAATGGAAGAAATTAACATGGAATATGTTTGAAATTGCATCAGATTGATAAATTTAGCTCAAACAGCTATGGGTATACTATTAATATATTGCATTGGCATTCAAAATTAATTTATTCTATGCTTGTGAAGATATAAGAAAACTCCTCTCCACATGATGGTACAACATTTGGAAGGAAATTTTGAAATATTCCTTAGTTGATTGCAACCAAATAATTCCACTGCTGGGATATCATCTTAAGAAAATAGCCCAAAATATAGAGTAAAAAGCTTTATCTACTACTGTGTCTATTATACGCACAAATGTATTATTTATGCTAGTAAGTAATTAGAAATAAATGCGCAACAATAAAGTAGTTTACGTTATGATATGTAACATCACTATTATTCTTATACTTATGGGGCCAATTTATTAGCATGAAAAATGTTTATTCCATAATTTTAAGTGAAAAAAATTATAGACATATATACACATATATACATAAATAATATAATATTATGCATGCTTATATGCTTATGATTTATATGTATGTTTGTTTAAAAATAGTTCAAGCAGAATTTTAAGTAAGTTAAAAATATTATGCTCAAGGGAAGAAACCTGAAGGAAACACATAATTGTGTGTTTGGGGGGTGACTTCTATTTTACAAGTTTCATAGTGGTTTAATTATTTATAATAAAAATTGTCATTAAGAAATGAATCCTATGCATATAATAAATGGACTCTCCAATCAATAGAAATTTAGACAGAGTAAGCATAGTGTTATGAGAAAAAAAAATGAAAGGCGGTCAAGTTGACAGCTAATGACAAAGTGGTGTACAAGAAAGTATATAAACACAAGGAGGGTTTTTTTGTAGACAAATACTAGATGGTCTTGAAATTCACTACAGATAGTGGAAATGTGATGATCAGTGAAAGGAGGAAATTGTAAATAGGAAAAAGAGGCAGCTAAAATGTATAGGGGAAACATGATGTGAAAACAATATTCAACAAACGGGGGGATGAGAGACACATTATCGAAATCGCATCCAGCGTCTCAGACAATGCTCACGGCATGATCTATGAATTTCTGTGAGTGCTGAATACAAGACAGGTAATCAGCACGAAGGACTTGGGTCACATCCAGAAGTTGTCCCGAGGAAACTTGGCCGTTGGAGCCTGTTCAAAGAATTGAAGATATAAGTCTATTTAAACAAGTTGTAAAATATTGAGCAGAAGTGAGAGACACTTGTGAATAGACCCTTCATATTCCATCATTTTAACTTTGGAAGAGCCAGCGGTATCTGAAAAAGAGCAAGCTACTTTTGAATTGACCTTGGCAGAGTAAACAAAACAAATGGTTGCAATGAAACATGTACTTTTTGAGACTCCATGTAGTGGGTTAGTTGGTTTGAGGGCTCAGGTTTTCATCTACCTACCAGCTGTGTCTGTATATAATGAACAAATAGAGTATATAATGTATAGAGGGAAAGGTGTGCGACAGTGCAGTTTAGTTGATTTAAAAAGTATATGGTGAAGGGTAATTATTTGGTCACTTGGTAGAATTTATAACCTGATAATATGTTGTTTTGTACTAGCTTTTTAAGTCTTTTTGTGTTAAACTGAAAGTAGCCTAAACTTGCCTCTTTTGTTCACCCCATGTTTGCTGATTAAGTGATCATTTTAGTTAATATCTTATTGCTTAGAAAGAGTCACTGGTCTTTCCTTTGTTTCTCTCCTTTTCCCCCATATGGCTTAGTTGAGTAACAGTTGACTTTCTATCCCAACTGAATAAAAACAGATAGCATTTAGTGACCGTTTACTCTGACATTGCACTGAGAGTATCATTAAAGCTACTAGTTTAGAGGAAGAGGGGGACTGCCAGTGTTGGGCTGGCCAGTTACCTTGATTCCCTTTTCCCTGAAGTCAATTCCAAGTGTAGTAAAAATGGTAAAAATAGTACCCAGTAGCTTGCTTTCACAAAGAAACTCATTTCAATGAGTATAGTGGATGCACTCTTTTCTACAGAACCACATTTGGAAGTCTCATAAGAAAGGAACATCTGTATAAAGGATATGCTTTTGACTGCTACTCAAACTTGTCTCTTTGTTTCTTTCCTAGCTCAATGTGAGGTAAACATTGGATTATCTGGCCCAGGAATATTGTTGGCCTGACTTACTCTAATTTTTTCTTCAGACTAGTAATAAATCAATCAAGATTGTAACTTTGTGTTGTATAGACCTAAGATTAAAAAAAAAAAAATGTAAAAGTGCCACAAAGATCCCTTGCTATTCCACTGATATAAAGAAATGCATTATGTAAATACCAATATAAATATAGAAAAATTTTAAAAATATAACAAAAGAAATTTCTTTATATCCATGTCAGCAAGTCTAAGGTTTGAGCTGAAAAGAGTGGAGGCAGGAAAGATAAAATGAAGATTCTACCCAAAGGTACAATCCAGGAGATTATTTGCACTCAGCCATCTTTCGACCTTTCTGAACTCCCAGGTTTTGTATTCTCTCCCTCTCTTCCGTTCCTCTTTTCTCCTATTCCCTTTCCCCGGGGTTTGGAAACTTCTGCTGAAGTCAAAGCAGAGCTAGGGTGCTGTGATCATGGCCAGAAAGAGAAGAGAAGCATGGTTTCCCTTCAAACCCTCTCTATCTGATTTCTCTTCCAGGTAGCATCACATGTTACCTATGGAACACACACACACACACACACACACACACACACACACACACACACACACACAGAGCTTTATCTGTGCCAGAGCAAAGCTCCTAAAAATTGCTGCCAAGTGGCCGCCGCCCAAGAGACTGCAGAATTCCTGGCACTAGGCAGGATCGATGGCTGTGGCCAAGTGATTGTTGCTGAACTTACCTGTGTCGAAAGGTCAGCCTTGCGGTGCGAAGACTGGGCACAGTCACTGAAGGCAAATTGGGTTGTGAATGGAGGCCCTGAGGCCTGTTCTGCACTTTGCAACTGGTCTGGCAGGCTCCTCCACCTCCTAAATCTGCCACAGGCATGGGAAACACCTGGACAGTGACAAAGGCACTCAGACAGCTTCGCCAAGGTACAGTATCAACGACCTTTGTTTTGCACACAAAACATATAGTCATAGCCTCTTTCTTAGCAGTAATTTTCAAATATGCTATGGCTTAATTAAAAAAAAAAAAACCATGGGATATTTACTTGATACTGCAGCTCTAAAATCATATATTACTTGAGTGACTCCTGTACTGATGTGTAACAAGTATAAATGTTGCCAATTCAAGCAGAAACAGATGAGTTAGAACAGAGTGTAGAGGTTGTTTTGTGTATATATTTGTGTGTGTGTGTGTGTTTTCCATAGTTAAAATGAGTTTGTAGAATCAAAAAGAAAATTGTGCAACATCGAACACAAAACACAAAAGTGTAGGAACCAAAGTTATTTGGTCAGGCTCAATAGTTGGTTCTTCTCTTCTTCCAAAAGAAAAATGGATATAAGAAAAAATGGTGCTATCTTATTTGCAAGAGAGTCAGAGGGATGGGTGAGATAGCAGCTTCTTCCTTCATCAAATGGAAGTCATCAGATGGGAAGTCCTTCAACTTCCGGTGGCTGATTCAGTGTCCAGTTCTCCATTCTTTGCTCCTTCCTGCTTGCTGCTATGAAGGACGGACCTATTCTCTTCATTCTGTCGTTCCAGGCTGCTTCCTCCAGTTTTCTTCTGGGTCACATAGAATATCTCCTCAGGAATGGTGTTCTAGTGCATGTCTCACTTTCTTCTATTTTGACATGCTTCTTCCCTTTAGTGTTTAAAGATGATGTAGTCTTTCTCCACTTTCAGGAAAGCTTCCCTCAATTCCATAGTACTTCTCAATTCTCTTTAGCTTTCACTCTCAAACTTATTTGCATGTCTTCTATGTTTACTGTTTCCACTTGACTTCTCATTCTCTCCTCAGCACACAAAAGTCTGATGTCTACCATTACACCCGACAGAAATTGCTGTTGTTAGCCAGCACTTGGACTTGCTCTTATTGGTGACTTGTTGATGCCTAATCCAGATGGACACTTAAATCTTCTCTTATTTGATAATTCAGCACTACTCAATCCTCTTGACTGCTCTGTTTGAGCTGTTTCTTCCCGTCATTTCTGTGACACCACATTCTTGGTGTTTCTGCATCTCTAGACCTTTCTTCTTGGTCTTTGTTGCATGTAGAAAAGTAATTCAGGCTGATACTAAAAGTCTAGGATAATTATTTTAATCCCTTTTTCACAGCAGAGGATTAATTATAGTATTAGTTAATATCTCTGGGATGCTAGTAAACTTCAAATCATCAATCTGCAGTCGTTTTATTATTATCATTATTTTAGAGTGGTGTATGGACCTGGGAGGGTCTGTTATTTGACTCCAAGTATATTCTTGTCCCTCCTCCTCCCCCTTCAGTAAATAATGAATGCTTTCTCATTATTTTGTTTTAATCGAATTCCTCTTGGAATCTTCACACTATTGCCCCCAATTTCATCTTAAAGCTATTATAGAAGCATTATTATGAAGTATTTCTGTAACTATTCGTTGACATTCATTGAGCAGGAGTATTTGGTAATGTCTGGAGAGATTGTTTTGCTAAATTGTGGGGAGAGGCCACTGTCCCTGACAACTAGTAGGGAGACCCTGGGGATACTGACAAACTTTGTGAAATGGATGGAACAATTCTAACCTCTCTCCCCCAGGACAAAGAGTTTTCAGGCTTAAAATGCCAATAGTCAGAAGTCAAGAAGCCCCACTATCAAGAAAGAAGACAAAAGGTAGAGAAAAGGTGACTTTGCAGTTCCGAGTCTCTCTGACTACAGACATGGATTTCGTGGAGAGCAATTAGAAGCCCAGAAGTTCTGCCGAATTATTGGATAAGGAGATGAATCATTTCAACCAGCTTGAGATTGAGGTTAACATAAGAGACACAGTTGGCAGAACCAGTAGGCAGAAATGTTGTTAAGCTGACGTGAATGGGAGAGGAAATGGGGATATAGAAACAATTCATGGTGGGATGAAAGGTGAGACCACAAAGTGGATGATACGTTGTGGGAAAAGAGGAAGCAGGCATTTTACTGGTACCTTAGAAACCTAAATCCATCACAAAAATAGCACATTTTAAAGTAATATACGGTAAGAATTATTCCTGCTGTGTCCATCTGCTTCAACATGAGGAAGTAAAATTTGAATATGAACTTTTCCAAAAGAAAATTTCTGGGACAAATTTCCTTTTACTTATGTGAACAGTCTGCATCTTTTACCTGGATACCATTCTTTTCCTTTTGAAGTAGAGGTTATTAAATGTAGTGTTTACTTTTGCTTAGGGTTCACATGTTAAGATTAGAATGTGTCAAGGGCAAAAGGGATTGAAGATATTTTTGCTGTAATTTATGATTAGAAAAAAAGGCATGTTCCCAAAGAAAGGTGTAGCAGAGCTTTCTTTTCAGTTTGTCTGCTTTTTGGCTTGGTTTCAAAGCACTTAATAGTTTCAGCTTATAATTGCTAAACATGGAAACATCGAAACACCACACCCTTGTGCTGCATATAATGAATAGTGTCTTTAACACAGACATATTTTTATCAAAGCAGCTCGAGACAGCTACGCCCATCGGATTATTAATCAGCCGCACTCTCCGGCGCCCGGTCTTACTTTGGACAAGTTGTGGGGTCAGAGGCTCTTCAGAGAAGTAACCTGCAGCTGCATCATTTTAATGACCAGCTTGAGGATCACTGCACTGCATCCCTTCCTCCCTCCAGAGGAAGAGCCACAGTCATATTAAGAAGATTCTGAGCTCGTTTGAGAATGCTGTCTTGAAGAGCCAAATGCAGGCAGAGAGGGCACTCGCCTGTATTTAGAGCATGAGTTGGCAACAGCTGGAAGCTCCAAAGCCCTCAGGGAGAGTGAGGATCGGAGTTTCCCAGCTTGGAGGAACCAGTTTGTTTCCTCGTAGTTCCCTCATAAACATTTCTTGACTTCCTTGCTGTGTCTTCTGAGTATTCCTGGCTTCCTCTGCTCTGTCTTTTGAATAATATTTACAGCTTTGTTAGGCAGGGCCTTAAAAATAATCTTAACCTTATTATTCAAATAGATGCCTCATAATGCTGAATAACGCATGACCCACACATGCTAAGAATAAACTAGATGGTGCCATGAGATCTTCTACCCACGCTACTGGAAATGCCTGGAATGCAAAACTGGATCCCAGCTGCAAGGCTGTGTGCAGGGATGGCTTTTCTGATGGTGCAAGCAGCCACCTCCTTCTAACTCATTAGAGGGGCCTGGAAAAGTCTCTGGAAATTTCTCCCGCAGGCCTTCCTTTGTATCTGAAATTCTCACTGCGACAATCGTTTCTTTGTCTAAGACATCAGTTCAGTAAGAGCAACTCCAAAATGCATAAAAATAACACGCAAAGGTAGGAAAGCTGATTCCATTAAAGTGTATGTTTAATTTTGGACAGGTAGGTTTTTCTCTTTTTTTCTTCTAATTTTTAACCCTCTTTCATAGAAAGTAGAGCTCTGACACTATAGGGGCGAGGGGACTAGCTGATCAAGATAAAGAATCAGCCATGTTCAGGCCTCATGGTCCTTGTTAGTGGGCCCCCTTGGAATGAGGGTAGGTGAGGGTGAAAAAGAGTTGTCCTGGGTGCAAGGGTGCTTTATAAGGAAGCATGTCCTTTGGGACACTGCCTTTGAGACCTGTTCTTCAGATGTTAATATGGATAATATCTAAGAATAGCAACCTGAATGATCAAGCAATAACTATGACTTCAAGTACCATTTATTGGTTTTTTTGGAACACAGTTCTATGCTACAATTTCATTGTCTCATTTAATTCTCTCAACAGGTCCAGGTGAATAAATAGGCTCAGAAGGTAAAATCTTACCTCAGTATGAAATTGATAAGAGAGGCAACTGATATCAAAATGAGGTTGGTCTGATTCCAAATTCATGATGTTAACCATCAATCACATTGGTTCTTACGCTGTCTGTTTTCTCTCCTTACTATCACCCATGAGACTGCAGCTTCAGGAAGATGCTAGTTACCCTGCCTATCAGGTCTTAAGCCTCTTTTCTACCCACTGGAATATTTTTATTTTCTGAGGACCAGGTGAAATTCTACCTTTTTAAATGTATGATCTGTTGCATTCATTTTACAAATACGGGGATACAGCTCTGCTGGCTGCCAGATTGAGAAACGCTTAAGGCAGGAATCCTTTTCTCTCTGATGTCTGACTTTGTTCATTAAACATAACAGACCATCGACAGACATTGTCGATGAGTAAATTTCGTCAGGGAACCACCTGTGTTCTATAAAATTGAGGAATATGCAACACTCATCCTGAAGTTCCAAAAAAAAAAAAAAAAGATTAAGTTATGTCCACTGGAACCTCTTTAGAAACCAGAAGTATTAATGCTTACAGGAATATTTTCAATTTTTAACTAAAATTTTTATTAGTTTCCTTGATAATTTTGATCAAGAACACTATTTTTATTGTATCTGGATAACTGACTTTGATTTATGTCCTCAAATGACATAAGGAGAGAAAAGAATATATATATATATATATATTTTTTTTTTTTTCTGTTTATGCTTTTGAGGACCTGTAATTGTGAACATTCTGCCAAAGAGGAGCATTCCATAATGCAAGCAATAAAAACAAGGAAAACAAAATGCTTGCCAATTTATTACCAAACGCATATATGAATATATGATACGAATGGGTGTGAGGTGATATACATATTATCTTATGAATAGAAAAACACCTTATAAATAACTTTAAAGGGGATATATAGAAGAGCTATAAGTGTGGGAAACACATCACATATGGCCCTAGAGACATAATTCTAAACATCAGAGAAACACATGGCGGCTTTTTGTGGTCCTGGGTACCCAGGGATGTGTGTGTGTGTTTATTTCTCTGTTTTTAAGTTGTTTGTGTGTGTGTATGATTTAGTGTTACCAAGCTCTTCAAAAAAAAAATTGAAACAAGATGGGTATGTCCCTCCACCTACTTATATGCTTTTCAAACAAGAAATTATGCTTGGTTTAAATTTCTCAAAATTAAAAGTAAAATAGAAATCTAAAAACTTCTGGAACAGAGAAAAATATATTAGCAGGGTCATCTTGTCCCTGCAGTTTTACCTTCCTTTTATCTTGCTGAATTTGTTTTTGTAAATTTATTAAACGAAATCAATTGAACTGCGTGTACGTGTGTGTGTGTATGTGTGTATCTCATATTTTCCTTAGAACCAAAAATAGTTGATATCTCCACAAGAGGCTTTGGATATGAGCACTGACATTCTACCTTTATACAGGCTAGTCTCTAAATTTAGATTGTACATTTCACATTCATTCATTCATTTCCTCCATGCACAATCATTAAGAACCAACTGCTTGTCAGGCACATTGCCAGATGTGGGTACAGATAAAAATGTGATACAGACTTAACCTTGAGCACGTCATAATATCTGATAGGGTAGGAATAACTGTAAAGCAAAGGAGTCATGAACAATGTTCTAAGAAGTGTTCCATTTGTAGATATGGTGCCTTTTTGATCTTAGAGTCTAGATGAAAGGTGTATTTGAAATATTTGCCCAAGAACAGCGCCCTGATATGGATCTCTGCATACCACATTTGGCTGAGCGTGTGAGAATTCTTAGTGTCAAAAGCAGGTAGCACCAAGTCGAGCTTCATAAATCCTGCCTCAAATTTGACCAGTATCATGAATCCATCAAGAGTCAGGCTATCAGCGATTCCTGTCCTAATTGACATCTGTGTCCCCTGAGGAACCTATTATTTCAGATCTAAATATTAGACTGTGGTGAGCACTAGAGAGTGTAAGAAATGCTTAGAATTCTTTTCTTGTGATATCAAAAGATAAAGCTATTTGAAAGTCCTAGTTTTGTACTATTGTATGCAGAGGAGACAAGTTGCCTTGTCCTTTTCATTCTGTTTCTCTGCTCTAATTTGTGGAATATTATTACTGAATGATTATTCAGGTAGCCTTGAAGCTAGACATCCATGTTCACCATTTAGCTCAACCACATACTAGCTCTTTGACTCCAGGCAAGTTATTTCACCAGTGTTAATTTCCTCAACTGTGAATGTAAAATAACTGTAATTGATAATGCGATTGTTATGTGGCCTTAATTAATTAATACTTGCAAAGCAATTAGAACAGTGCCTGGCACATAGGCAGTGTTATTATTACATTACCAAGTTGAGATGGCACTTGTTTCTGCGGGGTCCCAAGAAGGCATCAGACTCCTCAATATATTACTCCGGACAGCCACTATCCCTAGGCCGAGTGACATGCGAGGTGAGGTTAATTTGTCATTATTATTCTTCATCCACAAAGAAGATCTTTATGTTATTATGACAGAGGTCCTCTGAACACTAGCTTTAGACAGTCTTACAGGACATGGCTTTTGTTAATCTGTCAACCAGCCCTTTTTGGAACATACCTTGTAACTTAAGCATTGTGTTCTTCTCAGAGGTATTTACACTTTAATAGGTTTTCTGAAAATATAGCTTTGTAATCCTGAGGTATAGTTTTCTGATAGTGAATATTCAGGTATTGTGACAGGTTATAGAGAACTTGCATTTCTCATGATAAGCTGAGGTCCCTAGAAAACATAGCTTGGTTTCACCCTTTAGTAATTTCTCTGCAGAAAACTTTCTTCAATTTCCGGTAAAGGACCACAGAACCCCTGCAACTAAGATCAAGAAGTGAGCTCACAACCAAAGATCCCTTAAAGTATAGAGACTCAGCCACCTTGACTTAAAATTCTGGGACTAACAGATGATAGAACCTCAAGATGTTTGCTTTTTCAAATATAAAATAGACATATAGAGTATTACATAGAATGTTATTTGAAGCAAATCTGTGTATAATAAAGGCATGAAGAATGCAAAACATTGAGAAATCAACCAGCATGTATTGTGAAACAAGTAAAATTTAAAAAGGAAAATTCTAAATTTGAAAACCATTGTTGAAGTAATGATCGGATGCAACTCAGAAGATTGTTAGGTATCATATTAGAACCAGGCTAGACTGAAAAGTCTGACATGGAAAATAGAAGAAGGGTAATATTTAAAGAGCTAATGAATGTGAATTTTTCAGAACTGATGAAAAAACCACAAATGCTCCGATTTTGGAAACATAATATACCCTTAACAGAATTCATAAAAAGAAATTCATGCCTAAGCACATAGTTCTGAAATTGCAGAATAATAAAGGCAGCAAAAACCTTAAAAACAGCCAGAAAGAATAATTGAAATGCGACTGTAAGTAGAATGATAATGTCCTTCTCAACAGCAATAATGCAAGTCAGAGGAAGATGAGCTTAGACTCCTCCAAGAGTTAAGAGGGAACAAGTTAAAAACTGTAACTTAATTGTATATTTGACCAAACTATTATTCAAGAATGAGGGTGACGGGGTGGCAGAATGGAAACTGTAGTGCTGATTGGCAGTAGAACTGTGCTGGTGGTATATACATAGATATGAATCTAATCTCCTTAAAGTTAATATGGTATTATAAGCTAATGGAAAGTTATTTTTTAAAAAGGAGAATTAGGATAAAGTACATTTTCAGGAATAAAGTTGCAGTCTAAATTTGCTACCAAACCCCATCAAAACCACCATTTTAAGGAACTTATAAAGCAGGGCGTTCCAAACTTTATGGTCTTAAAACCCGTTAATTCTCTTGAAAAAGGCAAATAACTTTTAGTGTTATTTAGTGTTATTTAGTTTTGGCTTCATGGATTACTCATGGATCCCTGTGTGGGGCTCAGGGAAAGATCTCTGCTCCACACTTTTGGAAACACTATGTCTAAAATATGTTCTGCCGGAAGAAGGAACATGATACTAGAAGGAAATATGAGATATAAAAACTAATTTTGTAAGAAAAAAGTGATAAAATATACATGATATGTAAGAAGTCATTATTAGTAACAGAAATGATAACATTCATGTAAATATTGCATGAAAATGATAAAAATTATGTTTAATTGATGGAGTACACATGTGGACATAGATGATGTGTATTTAGAATGAGGAATAGATAATAATGATTGTATCAATATTACCAATGAAAGATGGTATTTATTGAAAGCTGCATCATATAGGGTAGTATGGTAAGCACGCTCCTTTAATCCTAACACTGAATTTATAGCATTAATATTTATGATCATGCTTTTTTTAGTTGAAAAAAAAAGAGGCCCATGGAAGGTAAACTAACTCGTCAATGGTAACAAAGTTAATTAATGATTGAGTTGTGATTCTAAGCCTTGAAATCTAACTCCAGAGACTGCAATGGGATAAAATGGTATAAACATTGAAAGTAAAAGTTAGGGCGGAGAGTTAAATTTGCTAAGGGGGTAAATAAATATCTAATGGGTGTCTAGTACATGCTTATTTCAGGGTAGATATTATGGAGAATTTTTAATGTCTCTGTTTTCATGGGGTTTGCAACTTTGTGGGGACAAAAAAATCTCAGGCACATGAGAAATGCATGCATTACAGCACAAAATCATGTTTTCAGATATATGGGCATTTTATTACTTTGTGGAGAAGCTTGGGGACAGATAATGGAGGAAGAGGATTGGCGTCTTGAATATGTGTGGACTTTGGATCAACAGAGAGGTAGTAGAAGGGTATTTAAGTGGACATTTGGGCAATAGGGAAAAGACAGAATAGTTATGGCCTATAAAAGGACCATGATCAAACTTATTTGGCCTATAAATAAAATTTATTGAGAGGAAGTTTGAGTCAGGCAGCTCCTAAATCTGGAATAAACTGTGGAAGTCCTTGAATATAAAGATGAGATGAGCTTGTCTATTCGGAGAGAAACCAAAATTTGTGCAAAATGTAGTGCGATAAATATGGCAAATCATCGAAAGGAACAATCACCAAGCAATGTCAATATTTACGGTTGTAGAAAACACATTTGAAACATGATAATCCTGTCATGTATGGTATATGAAGTGAAGATTATTATAGACGTTTTCAGACTTCATGTCGCTTGTGTCCTGTGAAGTCCATAGCCTTTATCTTTAAGCAGATAACAGAGCAGTTAGAAGGATCTCTGCCTGTGTGGTCTTCTGCAACGTTTTCCCTCTTCTTTTTATCAATTCTTTTTATATTCATCTGGTCACCAAATTTTCATGTCTGTCTTTGAGTTGAGTTTTATGTTGCTGGAAAATGCTTGATGTTGCTGTATCCAGGAAATAAATCCATTGTGAGGGAACAAACACACTAAAGACCTGGAAAAACAATTCCTTTTGTGGCTGTTCAATTGATTACACATGACCTGATTCAGCTATTTATTCTTCATTCTTTTCATCTCTGACCAGAGAGTGAGACTCTACTGATGGATAATGATGAAAAACATTGACTTTTTCTGATAAAGGAGGATTGTTAGAAATCATTGCCTGAAATATTGAAACTTTTCATTGTTATCTTAATTTAAATAAAATATACCATATGTTGTATTTTAATTGCTAATTAGGTTTCTAAATGCAGACTGTAATTTGATAAAGTATCTGTAATGTAGGCAAGCTACTATAGCTAAATACCCTTGCCATTTGCTTAAACATATTGTATGTATATATGTGAACAATCTGCACACATATGGTAACTTGTTATATGGCTATGAGGCTGGGACCTGTATTTTCAGCAGTTCCACTTGTGGAGATTAAGAGCAGCATTTGTGGGAGTAAGAAAGAAAAGAAGAGGAATGGTTTTGGCAAGAATTACAATCCGTAAATTTTCTTTCTTAATCATTCTGATCCCACATGCCCTACCCCTGACTGTGATTGTAGTAACAGTTAACATGGATATGGTGCTTTACATTTTATGAAACAGTGTTGCATAATTTAAAATGGGATGGTATGACACTTTATTGTGGGAATGAAGCCAGTGTAACAAAAATGTCAGTAATGGAGGAGAGATATTAGTTGAATCTGTGAGCTAGGTAGTGTCTAGATTGCAGGGCAAATCTTTGATGATAAAGCATTTAGTCTTATCATTATGCAATAGGAAGACCATGAAAGGTTTCAAGCAAGGTAATGTATTTGAACTAAAGTGTCTCCATCTTGGATAGCACCATCTTAGGTCTGAGACCACTGATTGCCCTTTTCCAGGCATGTAGCCAGAACCTGTTCCTGGAACCTTTGACTCATGCATTCCTATACTCCCATGATTTCTTTAGGAAAACAAATACAACTGAGGGAATTGTTGCATCAGTGACTTTACATTAATCTCTTTTAGTTAGTTAATGATAAGATAAATACATACCAGGAAGGGGTTATAAGAAGACCCCTTAGTTTTCGAGGGCTTGTGGAATCATCAGCTGATGCCCTATCCACTAGCTTTAGTGTCAAGGAACCCTATAAGTTATCTTAATAAATTACCATTAGGTCTCATGAACGTGACTGCCTCAAATTCTTTGGACTCAAATTACCTTCTCGGTTTGGGGGAACTTATTCATTTTCCCTGCCAAACAGAGTGACGTGAATTAATTTGTATTTCTGAAATTCTCTCAGGCTGCCACATGGAAATGAATGATCAGAGGATGAGGGTGAAAGCACAGAGATTAATCAGGAAGCTACTGAGGTTGCCTAGTTGAGAAGTGGTAGTGGTCTGGGTTACATTCACTTAAAGAAGCTTAAGCTTCAGGAACTTTTGCTTAGGTAGTTACTTCTTAGGCAAGGAAAGAGCCTGAACAATGTATTCATAATATCCTTTGTCTCTGTGATATTTGCAAAAATCAGATATTTTAACTGTGAACTGTTGAGGTAGCTATTTCTCTCCACTCTGACTTCCTCGCCACCATGTTTCCTTTTGGTTGGGATGATATTGGGGTGGTTATAGGTATTTTTAAGATCCTGTGAAGGAGAAGTTGAAAAAGTGTTTGGCGTGTTTTCATTAAACAAATGAAGCATACTTCTTTTCTAATTTTTATGTTTATTAAAGGACCAAAGAAATAAGGATAAAAGCTAATGAAATAAGAAACAAAAGTCATAATAATTATCAATAAAATTATTAGAATTTATTCTGGAATCCAAAAGCAAATTATATATTCTTCAAATTTTAAAATTTCATTTATTCATTAAGAGAGCCATATTTTGAGTAGAAATAATCTATAGGTTGTTGATTATTTGATAATTCAATTAGTGATGAGGAATTAATCATACAAACATTTGGGAATTTTTTTTTCCATTTCGACAAGATGGAATATAGTAAAATTAATACTGCACCATTCTCAATAAGAACATCAATACCAAATTTCTTAATGAGCTTTGTTAATTCTATGTGTATTGAAGATTAGTCACTATAGAGAAAACTTGAAAGACTGAAATCATATAGGTCATCTCTAGAAACTAGGATGTGGTCTTTCCAATTTGGACAAAAATCTTAAAAGATTACCAAGAACTATTATAACATGGTGATGCTGAAATAAAATTTTTACGTTTTCAATAACTATCCTCAGATTGCTAGAGGAAAGATTGAATTATTCATCATCTTTACCAAAAGCTCTTTTATAAAATTGTTGTTATATGAAGCAGTGATCAAAGAATATGTAGCCAAAATATATAGGAACAATAATAGAGGTTTATAAAAATGTTAATAAAAATAGTGTATCATCCATGCACAAATGGGATTTATTCCAGGGATGAAAGGATGGTTTAACATATATGAATCAGTCAATATGTACACTACATCAACAAAGGGAAAATCAAATATCATACCATCATATCAATAGATGCATAAAAAGCATTTGACAAGATTCAACACCTGTTCGTGATAAAAACCCTCACCAAAATAGGAATAGAAGGCATATATCTCAACATACTAAAAGCAATATATGACAAACCTATCGCTAATATCATACTTAAATGATGAAAAAATCAAAAGCCTTCCCCTTAAGATCTGAAACAAGATAAGGATGCCCATTCTTACCACTACTGTTCAACATAGTTCTAGAAGTCTTGACCAAAGCATTTAGGCAAGAAAAGGACATTGCAGGAATTCAGTTTGGAAAAGATGAAATAAAACTATCGTTATTTACAGATGACATGATATTATATCTAGAAAATCCCCCAAATTCCACCCCAGAAGTGCTGGGTATAGTAAGTGAATACAGCAAAGTGGAAGGATATAAAAATCAAGATACAAAAATCAATAACATTCCTGTATACAAACAATGAAGTAAAGGAAGATGAAAACCAAAAAAGAGAAAATACCTAGACATAAACTTAACAAAGGAGGTAAAAAAATCTCTACAATGAATACTATAAGACTTTTACAAAAGAAATAGAAGATGCAAGTAGATGGAAGAATAGTCCATGTTCACTTATTGGAAAAACTAACAGTATAAACGGTCATCCTACCCAAAACAATATAAAGATTTAATGAAATTCTCAAAAATCCCAGGGACATTCTTCAAATAAATTGAACTTACAATACTGAGGTTCGTTTAGAGCCGCAAAAGGGCTCTGGCAGTCGAAACATCATCTTCGGAAAAAAGGACAGTGGTGGTATTATATTCCCTGACTTTAAACTATACTATAGAGCAATTATCACTCAAACAGTATGATATTGGCCCAAAAATAGTTCCACAGACCATCTGAATAAAATTGACAGCCCAGAAATAAAACCAGACCTATGTGGATTATTAATCTATGACAGAAAAGCCAAGAGCATTCAATGGAGGAAGAAAAGTCTATTCAACAAGTGGTGTCCAAAAACTGGACAGACAACTGTAAAAAAAAAGAAAAGAAAAAAGGGAACTAGACTAGATCCAAACACACGTTAATTAAAAATTCATCAAAGACAGACAAGACCTGGAGCCATAAGATATAGAGAGGACAATATAGGAAAAATATTCTATGACATCAACCTCGAAGTTGTCTTTGGGGACAAAACACCTAGGGTAAAAGAAACTTCTGTAAAATTTCATGCTTGGTGCTACATCAAACTAAGTCATTTGTATATAAGGAAAGAAACTATCACTGAAACAAAAAGGCAACCCACAGAATGGGAAAAGATATTTACAAAATATCCGTCAAACAAGTGTTTAACCTCCGAAATGTATTAAGAGCTCATATAACTCAATAACAAAAAAGCAAAGGACTCACTCAAAAAGTGGACTTAAGTACTGAATAGTCACTTATCTAAAGAAGACACACAGATGGACAATAAACACACGAAAAATAGTCAACATGACTCATCATTAAAGAAATGTAAATAAAAACTTCAATGAGATATCATCTCACACCAGTATAAATGTCCTATATCAGAGACTAGAAGCAACAATCGTTGGAAGAAGTGTGGAGAAAAAGAAAAGCTTCTTCACTGTCAGTGGTAATATAAATTCGTGTAACCTCTTTGGGAAATAGTAAGGAGATTCCACAAAAATATAAAGATGGAGCTACCATTCAATCCAGCAATCAAGTTTCGAGGCATATACCTTTAATATTCCAAAAATTAAGTAAAAAAACCAAAAATCTACACCCCTATATTCAGAGCAGCATAATTCACAATAACCAAGACACAGAATCAACCTAAATGTCTGTCAACAGATGACTGGTTAAAGAAACTGTGGTATATATTTTCAATGGAGTTCTATGCAGCTGAAAAAAGGGATGAAACTGTCTCATTTTCAACTATCTGGAAGGAACTAGAAGAGATCATATTAAATGAAATAAGCCAGAAAGATAAAGAGAAATACAGATGGTTACACTCATATGTGGACTATAATGAAGCAAAACAAATGAAGAGATAAACCCCAACAAAATTCACAGACACCGGATTATAGCGACCAGGGCGGTAAGAGTGGGGAGGGAAGAAAAGAGGGAACGAGATGTTATTGAAGAACACTGGAGCTCTGATGGTGTGTGTGGTGTGTGATACAGACAGGAAGAGGTGCGATTTGAATATCCTAAAATACATATTGCAATATCAATGAAATAATATCATTATTAAAAAAAAGAAAGGAAAAGTGTGTCAATTTTCTATGTTTTTATAAATTTTGTTTTTTTTCAGATCAATTTTTTTATGTTTGTGATTTCATTTCTCCCTCTATATATTCCTCTTCCTTTTCAAAATCTAATTTTTTTCAAGTTGAGAGCATTTTTTTTAAGAGGAAGAAAGACAAGTAGGGATGAACGCTGACAGGCAGGAAGTAGAAGAATTCTTCAATTTCTTTGTTTTGTTTGCAGTTGTTTCTTCTGGTCCCGGGTTGTAAATCCAGGTGCCTGGACTTTGCGTATTTTACACCACTGCCACCGACTTAGTGCCTGAGCCACCAGGCTGTGCCTAAAACTAATTTTGTATTTAGGTTTAGTTTTATATACCCTTTCTTTAAATGTATCTCCCAAGTTGAGGAAGCCTCTGGTCCCACAAAACCTGTATTTGCCACTTCTGCTTGGTTTGTGATCATGCAGCTGGAGAAAAGTAGACACAGACAGGGTGGGTTTCAGAAGTGGAATCGATGCTTATATGGTTGTCTTATTGAAGAGCAAGTGCATGTTTCCGAGGGTTGAGTGCAAGTGGGAAACGGAATGACTCTCCTACAGTAACACAGCTTAGAACTGGCTAACCAGGATCTGTATCTGTATGTTTGGCTCAAATTCTTCTGCTCATTGTCCTGTCTGAAGCTTCAGTTTCCTTACAGTGGTTTTGAAAATGACTCGGTTGATGCCCACAAAATGCTTCCTGTGCTGTTCAACACATTGTTGAGTTTTCTTGTACATGTTGCTGTTATTAAGATGATAAGAGGCTGATCCTTTAGATGCATGTGTTTTTTAACATGGGAAGGCATCTGTTTTTCTCTCTTCCCTTGCCAGTCTCTTAGTGGGAGTCAGTCCACTCTGCTGTAGTTTTCCAATATTTTCAAGGGGTAGAGGACTCTCTCTTCATATAACCCCTCTCTTGTGCCCTAGCAGTCAGCCGGACAGCACCCAGTGCTCAGAGTGTCTGCTCACAAATAGCCTCTGGCTGATTGGTTTTATCAAATACCCATCGATAGCAGAAGTACTTTGCCAAAACTGTACATAGGGCTGAAAGTGTAGATGCATCAGAAGAGGTGTCCTGGGACCCTCACAGTTTTAAGAGGTGGGAGAAAAGTCACACATTTCCTAATGATGCAAGAATAGGCTGTACCTTTAGAATTCCACAGCAATTCTAAAATAATCTGATCTAGTTAGTTGATTGTTTTAGGCAGATTTAAGGTGAAGAGTGAGGTGGGATGGATATCAATTTTGTATATTCTGAACATTATCTATATGATTTGTTGCTGAAACTTATTTCAAAGTCTGCCCTCTTAAAGGTCTTTCGGACATCTTGCTTCTGTAAAATTTATTTTGCCACTGCTAACTGGAAAGAATAACATTTATCTGTTTGGGAAGTCATTCATTAATATTTAAATTTTTTAATTGTTTATCATAATTGGTTCCTGTTTTATCACCCAACAGCTCCTAACCCTCTCTCTTTATATTTATTTTTAATTTTGAAATGAGACTCTCAGTTATACAGGGACATGCTTGAATGCCTGAAGAAGTTGTTTAGGCTGGGGAAAAAATAAGAGTTCTAAATAGGGTGTTGTAATGTTCCAATTGACCTCCCAGTAGCAAAGACTTCTATTCTGCCTAGCCAACCACACCCTTAATTGGTCATAATAAATCCTGTGGACTCCCAGAAGTTTGCCAGGAGAGATAGCAGTTATGCTTGTTTGTGCTTTCATTTGCTGAAAATCTACTTGTTGGACTTCTAAATTAGAATAGTGTCTGATAGAGATTTCAGTTTTAATTTGAATCCTGCACTTTAATTACTTCTTTTCCACCTCCTTCTCAATGAGTGTGGTGAAAGCTAACAAGGGCCAAGATAAAGTCTATCTTCTCTTGAGCAAATCCACATTTCACTTCCAGAACTTCAGTTCATCCCTGGGAAGAACACAACTAACCTTGATTCCTTTTTTTCGGCATACCCCCAGTGTGGTACTTGAAATTATTTAGGAGAACATAGGAGAGAAGAAAACTGAAAGAATAAAGAGGATTCAGAATGAAAAAGAGATTCAGATAGGGTTGAGATTGCTTGACAAAACCCCATTTGATGAGTTCCCGCCCCTTTCTATAATTTTGTTTAAAGTATGTAAGATGATACTACATTTATTTTAGCATTAAAATTAAATATTTTTCATTCAAATTTTGCAGTAAGTAAGCCTGTTATCTTAGAAATAGAATAACTGCTGTCTTCAGGCTGCGGGACCATTCATTTAGAAATCAATTTTTGTATGAGTCTTTTCTTTCTTGCCATTAAAAAAGAGTATTCCTTCTCTGAATTTCTAGTAAGATTGTGTTTTTCTCCTCTCTCTGCCCCTTTCTCTCTAAAAAGGTACAAGTGCACAGAGACACATACACATCTATGTACATATACATACAAATGCTTCCAAATGTTCTTATATTTGCATGAACAAAATACGTGATGACTTTTTTCCTGTGGTATGATGTCAGCATTTTGTAGCTAAAATTGAATGGAAGCTCCAAAAGGGTCAGGAAGTGATATCACTTTCCTTTCTTTATACAGAATGTGCTGACACTCTGACTGCTCTTTCTTCCTTCTCTACTCTGATTTCATAAAAACCAGAAGGAAGTCAGAGATCTAGATCCCAATGACAAATGTCTTTCCTTTTACAGGTGGGATCATCTTGGGAATGTGGAGGGGGCAGTAGGGAATCCTAGAGCCAATTTCTCAAACTTTGCAACACTTCTTCCAGATAAACAGACAAAGTTTCTTCTCGCTACTTTTAGATGAAGAAATGCTCAATACTTTAATATTCTAATCTCTAAACTCCAATAGGAAAAGGAAGGGATGGCCTGATTATTCCATACATCATCATTTATGATACCTTTGGCTCTGTCTCCCTTCTACCCAGTTTAGTAACTTTATCAGGACCAACTCCTCCTAAACGATACTATTCAAACGTTTTGTGTCTGACCTACTTATTTGGAAGAATCTGCCCAGAAATTTAATGTTGTGATGACTCCTAGAATGAGCAAACTTGTTCATCCCACACCTCTCTTGTAGTAGCTGTTCCAAGGAGAAGTAGTAGGCTTTGATAATGTTTTGTTGGTTTATTTGCTAAAACAAACAAATAAGTCAATGTTGTGTTGCCACATCCTCAGTAACTTGATTTAGTTTCACTGTGAATGTAGCTACATGCCTCAAGTGACTGCTTTTGAACAATTAAATCCTGTCTCCACCTTAATTTTATCATTAGTCACTGTTGAACCTTTGTCCTTACTTGTCAGTCTCTGAGAAAACATATACTGTAGCTCAGGACTTCATGTTTTCTATGCCTGTGATAAGAATTTCCTCA
The DNA here is from genome assembly GCA_004363575.1 of Solenodon paradoxus. Taxonomy (NCBI): domain Eukaryota; kingdom Metazoa; phylum Chordata; class Mammalia; order Eulipotyphla; family Solenodontidae; genus Solenodon; species Solenodon paradoxus. The sequence continues at coordinate 289,722 of RJWH01001239.1, read as the reverse complement.
CTGGGAGCCAGCCTGTCAGCATGGAAACACCATATCCTGGTTGGGACTGGGAGGGAAATCTGACTCAACCTATACCCACGTGGCTAGAGCCAAGATGGGAATGGATAACAGACATCTAGATGGTCGTAAATGACGACATTTGCTCAAATATATGGATAGTTACATTTTTAGGTTAGTCATTCCCAAATTCTTAAATTCTTGGTCCAGTGAAAATAGGAGTCCATTTGAGGGATAAGACTGTAAAACTACCTATTTTTACTTCTATCAGGTAAAAAAGGTAACAAAATGTATCTGCTTTTACTCTTTCGTGACTGGGAGACATGTGAAAGTCAACAAAAGGATAGGATATAATCTCAGAATCAAAGAGTTCCTTCAAATAAATCCGTTCATCTTTGTTGAAAACACACTGCCTGGTTTTCTCATGTCATACCAGACGGGCGAGAATTCTATGTTCGTGCTGAGCAGGTCTGGGACTTGCTCTGGGCTGCAACTGGTGTTCATTCAGCCTGCTGTTTCCACAGTATAGACCACAGATGCTTGTCAGTATCATTTTCCCTCCATGTTTTTCCTTCTTATGGACAGGTTGAGATTGTTCCTCTGCATCTCAAGACTTGCTGAATGAGTATATTCTTAATGACTCCTAACTTCATGTTGTTTCTCTGGGATGATAGCTCAACTTGCTTGTGGGGTTAGTGAAGATTACTCATTCTGAAACAAGACCAGCCTTTTACGGAGTAGGCAGTGGCTGATGTGGGATGATTACTGGATTGCAGAGAAAGCTTGAAGAGAATTCTTCTACTCAGTTGCCACACACTTGAAATCCAAGCACATGGCTGCTGATTCCTTTGAGCTCCCCTGGTATCTCTTTTGTGTCTTCTTACCCATCTACTACACTCTCTCCTTAAGTGATTTCCACCAGTCTCAAGGCTTTCAATACCATTGTTATGCCAACAATCTGCTTCTAAAAGTACTTGGGATTTGGGGTTTATTCAGATATGTTGCGATCCGCAGATCAGGAGACTATTACCAGTGAAAGTTGGTTTGGGAGTGCCCTGGAGGTTTAGCAGTTGAGTCCTGGGCCTAGTCCTTGTATATCATGAAAAGGTTCTTGGGCTTGAAGTGGGTGGGGAGACTAAGATGAACAACTAAATAAAAGTAAAGTGCTTCTTCCTCTTCTCTCTTCCTTTCTACCTATTCACTTGCCTTCATTCCTGACTGCACTTTTCCTTTTAAAAAAAGAAGACAAGTTAGTTTATCAATCACAGTTCCCCACAGGAGGCGGTATGTCAAGTACAACTAAGCCACAAGGAAGCATCAGGAGGCAAAGAGAAGGAAGAAGGGAAGGGATGGGCAAGGCAGAGGGAGCCAGCTGAGTGCATAGGTTTAGGTTTAATATGAAGTTAAGACAGTTTGAATAATTCAGGTGGCCTCCGGGATGTAGAGCTGTCCCTAGTTGTTTGGTACCTGGCCATGGGTTGAGTAGGGCAGAGGAACACCTTGAAAGACAGATATAGGAGGAGTTGCAAGTGTCACTTCTGGATTGATTAGTTTGCGTATGAAAGGCGCATTCAAGGGGAGACCTTTGCTGTTTGTAGAAATTACCTAGACCTGGGAGGGTCAGTCTCTTCCTGGTCAGTGAGGCCTCAAGATGTTAGAACTCCAATACTGTAGAAAATAAGGAAATATCCTTGTCTCTTGCCTAGACTTCCCTTTCATGAATATTCATGTATCCCACTGTCTGCTTGGCATCATTGCTTAGATACCTTAAGGCATTTCACAATTAACCTCCCTTAAATGAAGTGTCAATTTACCCCTCACTAGACTTTAGAATCTTAGTCTATAGGATCCCTCCCCCACCCCCAAATAAAGCTGACAACCTGGATAGCATGTTCCTTTCCTTTGTTTCCCAAATCCATCTGCTACTCCTTTCAGCTCTACCTCCAGAATAGATGTTGTATTTATAGCCCTCTTCCCATAGCCATTCCTATTGTTCTAGTCTAATCAATACCTCTTATGTGATCTTCACACTTGTAGACTGCTCATTGTGAGGGAGACACAACAGACAACAAACCAGCAATTATTAAATGACCAAAAAATATCAACAAATGAGGATAAATGCTATAAATGTATAAACACTGGTCTTTTATTTTCCATTCTTGATCCATGCCTTCACAGTGCTCTGGTGCAGGGTATATAATCTGTTATCCAATCATATGCTGGAATAAACTTTTGAAAGTATGAGGATAGGAGGAAGGTGTGTGCGTGCGCGCGCGCGTGTGTGTGTGTTGAGATGATGTAAGATCTGCTTCCTTAGTAACTCGCAAGTATACAATACAATATAGTCAGTTATCACCGCCATGCTGCACAGTAGAGGCCAGAAGTTAGTTCTCTTTAAACTGGAAGTTTGTACCTTTTGACCAATATCTCCCCCTTGCCCCTACTCCCCAGTCCCTGACAGCCATCAGCCTAGCCTCTTCTATGAGTTTACTATTTTCCTTTTTCAGACATGAATGCCTAGTGAAGTTGCTTTATCAGTTTGTTTCTTGCTGGTTGCAGAGATCAATGAGAGAACAAGTAGGGAGTAAGAGGCAGAGAAAAAGATGAGAACTACTTATATATAAAAGGTCTGAGAAGAAATGGGTGTCAAATTGGATGGTTTGTGACTTTTAGGCTTTAACTGTTTTACTTCTTTTAAACGATCATTTCTTAAGAATGTACTGTGTGCCAGGCTGTGCTATTTAAAAAATTTATCTTACTTAATCATCACAATAATTCTGTGAAGCAGGTATTATTATCCTGATACTACATTTAAGATTTATGAGGGAGATATGTAAGAGGACAATGTTTTTTGGCATCCAGATTTGTATTTCTTAACAGCACTTTGTAAAAATAGGGTAAGAGCGTGTGGGCTCTGGCACTACATAGAACTGGGTTTTCATATTTCCTAGTACCGTTTCTGCTGTGTGACCTGGAATATTTTACTTAGCCTCCGTAAAAAAATGTTTTCTTCATATAAGTAATGGAAAAAGGTTAATGCCTCTTCATAAGGTTGTGGTGACTATTAATTTAGATTAGATGATGGAAGGAATTATTGTAACAGTGTCTGGCACATAGAGAGTACTCCAAAAATATTAGCCATTATTATCATCCCCAATTTTGTAGTGTTTGGGAATACCACATAAAAAAGAAAGCATGTTGTCCTTGGTTTAAGGGTACAGGATGTCCCAGTTTAGGAATGTTATAAAACAAAGCTGAAATGTCTATACTTTATGATGTCTTTGAAGAAGCGTGTCACACCTCTAATGACTATATTGTATTAGAATAACATAAATGAAAAAGCTGATAAAATATCACATAAAACACATACAAAATATAGCTCAGAATATGATTGTGAATATGTAATGCATGCATTCATCAGAGGTAATGGATTGGCTTTATTTGCCATCACATTTAAAGACAAAGAGTCTGCTCACTTTCTGTTTTCTCTGAACTTTTAATGGCATCATTTTGCTAGTAGAGTTGAAAATGCTTTGATTTGTTCTCTCTCCTCCCTTCAACTGCCCCCTCCTCCTGCCAATGTCCAAGTCATACAGAGTCGTTTTAATGATTTATTTCCTAAGTCTTTGTCCAAACTTGTTTTATGGGAACTTCAGTGAGGCGTCTGCTACCTCTCCTTTGGTAACTAGCTCCGTGATACAATAGTTTGCTCAGTCAGCAAGGGTTACCTGACACTGAGCCTTCATTTTCTCTTTCATAATATCATCCTATTACTCTTAGCTAACACCCTTTGTTTTAGCCAAAGCCATTCATGTCTCTCCTTGATGTCTGCACCCTTCCGGTGTTAGCGGACTGTTATCATGGCCCCTTGTTAATTGTCACCTAGTCAGCTTTTGCATATTTGGTTCTTTTCATCTTTCCTTATAAGTCCATCGCTCCAGGCTGGTAATCATTTTGTTACCCTTTGAGCCCTTTGCAGTTTGTCTGCCTCTTTCTGGAAAGGCAGCTCCTAGAAATGACTGCCTCACTAAAAGAGTAATCTCCACAGAGCTCTCTGGAGTGAGAGAGGGGCTCGGATGGAGATCTGCTCTTGAGTTGAGCCAACCTTAGATGGTGCATTTAAAGCTTGTGTGGCATTCTCATTTATTTTTGTTTTTAGTTTTTTTAAGGAAAGATGCAGTAGGAAAAGAGAGGAGGAAGAAGCATTTTATCTTCTTCAGCTGTCATCTTGGTTGTTTCCACTGGCTCTGGCGCTCTGGGATACAGGTGGACTCTACCTAGTTTCTACTCCACCAGGGTGCACCTGCGTTCTAGTTATGTTTGCTCATGTACATAACTAATCTCCCTGTCTAGATTTTTAAATTCCTCGAGAGAAATAAAAACATTCACAATTGGTTACATTTTGCCTTTCTTTTGGAATGAATAAGGTTCTTCAACCTTGACTGAATATTGGAATCACTTGGTGATCCTTAAAAATCATCGGTACCAGCTTCCTAACTCCAGAAATTCTGAGTTATTCTTCAGGGAACGTAAGCTGATCATCAGAATTTTTCTAAACTTCCCAGGTGATTCTAATGTGCAGTAAAGTTTGGGAACTACTACTGCCTTAAACAGCAAGTGCTTAATGAATATTTGTCAGGTGAATGAAAAAAAAAAGTACTGTATTACCAATCTTTTCCTCCATTAATATCTCAAGGTAAATGTCTCCCAGATTTCTGCTATTATTATTATTATTATTTTTAAGAAGCATTTTGCTTTATTTTTACTTAGTTGTTAACACGGGTTGTGGCCTATGCCCCCTCCTGGGACTTGAACCCAAGGGTATGTGTCTTGCATCCGTCCTTTGAGTGATGGACTTAACCACTGTTTCACCAGGGTGTGCGTCTGCTACTACTGTTTATCCTAGTCTATATTGATACTTCAAACTTTCCCACTCATTCAATGGTTTCTTTGGCCAGAATTTCTAGAAGTCTCAGAGGAATTCTATCACGTGCTTGACCTCTTTGTTTTCCAAAAGTCTTCTCAGTTGAATAGCTCTCTCATGTTTAAGTATCTCCTTCTACATCCTTCCATGTGCCTGGGAATGAAATAAATCAGAATTGCCCTCCCCCTCTTGTTTCCATTCATGTATTTCTATAGCACTTGACAAACTAAAGAAGACTTCTTTATACACATGGCTAAATGTTTTGGCAATGATTTTTTCTAAAAAAACGTGGATTCGAGATCAGCATATCTAGCTAGATACAATGAAGTAATTCATAGGTAGCATTTCAGGATACAGTTTAGCATATTCACACATAATGTCAATTCAGGAGCAGATTTAAAAAGTTTAATAGATTTATTTTTTTCAGAGCAGTTTTAGATTTACAGAAATGAATAGAAAGGACACACAATTCCCATGGACTTTATGCGGTGTGTTTTATCTGGTCTTGAGCTTTGACTAATTTAAACCATGAATATTACACAGGAATTATTAAATTTGGTGACAAGAATTTCAAATGGTTTTGTGCTAGAGTTTTAATTATGATGATAAGCGAAGTTCATCTGGGATGGTTTGGAGTTTATTTTTCTTTACATGGCCCAAAATATTTTTATTTTTAGCATTATCAAAATGAAAACAGTCAAAAGGCAGCTCTCACAACAAGCATACTAAACCAGCATTATTATCTAGAGAGACTTCCTTTTAGTGAAGACCTAGAGGCTGAGTGACAAGTCTCTAGAATGTGAGGCTGAGAGGGAACCAGCAAGGGGCAGCTTGTTGGAACAAGTAATTGACCTTCAGTAGTTTTACATGTCTGTCTTTAACACTAGAAATTCTTTCCTTGGGCTTGTACAAGATTGAAAGGCCTGCAGGTAGTTCTAATTCATGATTTTAAAAGCACCCCGCTTTCCTGAAACACTGACAGCTTGAAAAAAATCAAAGAAATAGTATACTTACCAATTTTCGCGGTTATAGTAATACATGTGAGGTCGGAGGAAGGTCCAGGATTTGACTAACCCAATGATGAACAGAATAGAGAGAAACAAGTCCAAAGAGATTCTCACTTGTCCATAAAATCAGATAAATGATTTTCAGAGGTTAAAGCTCTAAGTAATCATACTATTACCTTTACTTTCTACAAGAGGAGTCATATAGTATGTGAGAATGGCATCTTTATTGAAACCTATGAAGCCACATTCAGTCACTTTCCTGTGGCTAAAATGATTTTTTCTCAATATCTCCACTAGACTGTCAGTCATAGATCTGTGTGCTCCTATTAAACCACAAGAGACTAGAAGTACTGTCCATGTATCTCTAGACTTAGCATCGTTGTTGAATTCTGCCACACTCATAGTATAGATAATGACACATTTTAAAAGATGCTTGTAAAGAAAACATCATAGTAAACTCAGAGGTCTTTAATAGAAAATGTTAATAATCAGAGTATGGTCTAAACTATTATTGTTCAAAAAGCAATGGGATGAAGCACAAGGAAATCTCAGGTTTTGGTAGCTGGGATGAGAGATAGATGTCTGACGCAGAAAGCCAAGAATGACTGGGAAAGAACTATTTGGTTGCATTTATCTAGTCAGTTAAAAATCAGGAGAAGCAGTTAAACTTCTTACCAATGAAGGAGAAATTTATATTTGCTATATTTAAAAGAGTAGCTCAGAGCCTATCTGCATGAGGAGTGCCTATTAAGATGTAAATTCCTGGGTCTTATTCTAAGCCCATTGCAGTAAAATGCCTTGTGGGACCAGAAGGCTGCATTTTAAAATACAATACCTAGCTGACTAGCTTGTATGCCAGAATTGGGTCTATTTACATAATACAGAATAGGATAAGTCAGAAGGTGTTGAGAACTATAGGCTCTTCTCACTCTGCCTTACTAACTATAAATTAAAACAGAAAATGTAATCTAGATTTCTTGAACTCTAGAAATACAGGAGTGAATTCTCCTGTGCCAACAACTCAGCTTTAAGCAACTGTATACAGAAAACCCGAATTTTTTTGGCCTTAATATTTTATCTCTTGAACTAGCATGGATACTAGGTTTAAGAAAAGGAACAAAGACTCAATAGCAAATAATCTGGATATAACCAATTCCCTACTGGGAAAATGGAATGGGATTAAAGCCAGATCGACATTGTAGTTAATTTATTAACTGTAGTTTATTATATAGACTTAGACTTAAGCTAGCAATCCAGTTCCATCATTTGAGTGTAGTTCTTTCTTAATCTCTCTCTGTCGCTCTCTTTTAAGATGTTCTTTAAAAAATTTAAAGTATCTTTAGGACCATATATCTTAACCAGACAGACCTGCCTGAATTTTTTTCTCCCAAAGTTCTCTATAAGAGTTGGCACTCCTATAAAATTTGCCTGAACAAGATCTATTTCTGCTTGAGTATGTCATATGTTACAAAGAATGTAGACAAAATTACAGGGGGTTACCGAGACAAAATGATTCTAGACAATTCAAATGTACCCATTAAAAAAGGCTGTATCTACTCATCTCAAAACCCTGATGTTGATTAAAATGCTTCTGGAATCTCAATTTAAAAGATATTTTGCTAGAACAAGTTACATGCTTATGAACATCTTCTGGGGTGAAAAGCTTGATCAGAGTGGCTTTGATTTGGGAGCGTCACCCGATTGTTCATCATTCATTTGGGCACTTTTTTCCCAATGCATCAAAAAAAGTAAATTGCAATTCTAAAGTAATAACTTTGATTTTCCTTTTTGATTTATAAATGGGCTCCAAAGGCAATTCCAAATCCTACTAACATTTGAAGCATAAACAGTTTTACTATAATTGGCAAGGAATTTGCTGTCGTCCAGTGAAATAGTCCTGGTCTTGGAGTGGCAGAAGCTATTTTAAGTCAAAATTTTGCAGCTATTGTCCATGAAGCCCTCAGCAACTTGCTTGCTTCAAGTTCATTGTCTTCACCTTTAAAATGAAGATTAAAACAATCTACCTCACAGGATTACAGCCATAATTAAATAAGACAAAATGCTAAAACAAAAAAAAGTGCTTCGTAAAGTAAAAACACAAATAATGTTATGTATCAGCACATCTATTTCTGAGTTGTTGTGAAGAACAGCTCCACTTAGATGAATAAATTCAGTTTTTAATTCTTTCTAAAAGGACTCCTGTTTTGGTGATCACTATTCAGTTACTTGTTCATAATTATGTTTATTTAACTAGGTATTATTCTTTAAAGGAAATTTCCAAGATTTTCCATTTGTCAAGACATCAACTTCTCAAAGAAAAGACACTGAAAAGTAATGAAACTATATTTTGAAATACAGAATCATCACTCTTCTACATTTGTTTTCACACAAATGGATTTGAACCATTGACATTTCACTACGTAAGACTTTGGTGTTTATGACTTGGACTCTTGGTAATGAAGTATGTACAAATGTTGATTTTTAATGATTTACATTCAAAACTTTTATAATACATTGCTACTTTAATAAAAGTTATAATTGAAAAAGAACTCAAATTGTTTAAGTGAGAGATATGAGTATTTTTGATGAAAATGCTGACCATCTTGAGTCATTTATACTAAATGAAAAAAAAATGAATATGACAAATTTTAATGACCTTAAGCTTTTATTAATTATGCTTTATTTTTTGAAAAATGCCTTCCACGCCTGATAAAGGAAAAGTGACATTATTGGTAATCATAAACTACAGAGAATCTTTAACTTAAGTCAGACAGTTTTCTTCCTCGATATACTTTTTAAAATATAAGTGGAATAAAGCAGAACTGATGGATTTAATATAGATCTCTGCTTCCTATTTCTTTCTCCACCACATTAAAGTTTTCTAATCCAGTGACTGGGAAGTAGGAGCCAAAATAAAGGTTTGTTACCTCTCCTAGTAAATGATTACAAATGCATCATTACAGTAGTTTTTTCATGGTGTTTAAAAGATCTGTTAAATGCAATTCTGAAAGCGTTAGTGCATTTTCTTAACTTTTTCCTGTTTCATCCTAATTTAGCTATCTGGTTAGACCCACCTTTTGTGTGAGAGGTCATGTGACACAGTTAATTTCTTAACCCTCATCCATGGCTGTGCTCCTAGGAAGGTCTCTGGGAACTGTGGCAGCAAACTCTATTCGATGACACCCAACATCAGAGAGAGTTCGGGAAGGGAATCAGGTTACGGGTGAGGATAAATGTTATACAGAAAACAACGTAATGCATTTCAAAAGTTCATAAACCCTCAGCCTCTGAAGATTAATTCTTTATTAAAATCTGTTTTCAACCTTGGGCATAAAGCAGCTTATTTTCCAGAATTCATTTCCCAGTCTTGCAGTCTCCAGTACATATTTCTCAAGAATCAAAGTGGACTCTGTACAGAATCCATGTTTGCATTCCAAGTCAACATAAAGTGTATCCAAGCAAAGGAAATAATCATGTTGTACCAGTCATGTGAGAGAGATCATTTTTTTATGCTATCTAAAATGAGGAATGATAAAATAGATTTTCCTGTTTAAAAAATTCCTTCCAAAAAAATAAGAAAATGGTCCAGAAAACGCTTGATATATTCAATTTTAAAGCTTAAATTCCGAAATATATTTTTAGTTCTTCTCCAGCTAGAAATTTCCATTAATTTGTGTTTTCTCTTAAAGATTTGGAGAGGATCCTATTTTTATTACCATGCGCAAGTGTGTGTGTGTGTGTGTGTGTGTGTGTGTGTGTGTGTGTGTTTCTGGCACAGTACCTGGGCTCAGACACAAAATAAATGCCGCTTTTTATTTGAACACCTATACTTGCTACACTTTGAAAGGGCACCAAGGAAATTGTCTCTCAGAACTCATCTAAATACCTTGCCTAGCAGCCTTTTCTGTTCTTTGAGATAGATATTATCCCTTAGGTCTTTGTTCCTGTACCTTTTAGCTATCAGTTAAAAATTGTCTTGATAACAGCAGCAAATGAATATTCAGGGAGTACTTAGTTTGTGTGGTTGCTATGCTGAATTCCTCACACCTCTTATTTTATTAATCCTCCTTAATCCCTGCACAATGGGTGCCCCCATTCTTCAGAAGGGTAAGTAGTGATTTGCATATCATACTCAAGATTACTCAGCAATGTTGTAGTGGAGCCTGGGGTCGTCCCTAAACTTCCTCCCAACTAAGCACTGGCAGACAAACTGAGATCCCAGGATACTGATAAGGAGATAACAAAAAGTGCTAAAGACACTCATCTTCACATATTTGTTCACACCACTCCCAAGCCTTCCCATTCCTGTGCCCTCCCGGGATGACAACTCTTGTGGGAAGTAAAGACTCTTCCTTGCCTGACATTTCCCTGTTCTACTTCTAGAAACCTCACCCTTCAGCTTCTCTGGCTGAGGCACCACTGCAGAGCACTGATGGCAGAGCCACCTGTCATTAATGCTATTCTGTGTCATCCGAGACCTCGGGGACACTTGTACACACCAGACAGTGGTGACTTTGACCTTGTGGAGGTCTAATGAGTGGACTCTCCTTTCTCGTTTGTCTCCCTTTTGCTGTAAAACTATTTTTTTCCAACCTTAACTCTATCTTCTCTCTTGTAAACATTTGTCCTCCCTCATTTTCTATATATGCAAGCTTGATGCCGTCTACTTTTCTGAGCTTATTCCCTTTCATGAGCATGTCACTTCTTTTCCCCCACCTCTTCTGATAGGCATTTTAGCCCAGCAGCAAAGTTTAGACATGGAAGAATTTAGATGGTCCCTAACAAGGGCTGAGAGCTCAGTGCCTGCGTGGCCCGCGTGGCCCTCAGGACTGAATTACCTGCTATACAGTAACTGCTTTGTTTATGGCATAGCAGATATGATCTTCGCTTTCCTGGCAGGCTTCATTTGCCAGGGCTTTCCCCAAGTATCTCAGAAGTGAAAATTCCCACTAGGCTGAACCCTTGGAAGGGAACCCAGATTTTCAGACCTGATTTTTTTAAATGATTCCGTTTGACTGCTTGCACTGTACATTTAAAACACAGACCTTTCAGGAAAATCAACTTCATGAATATTCACTTCCCTTTTCCAGATTCAAATGCCTCATTGAGCTGTTATGCACTTGGCTTTTAGAAAAACAAATGGAAATTGGTTGATGCGTTTTGTCAAATGAGACAAGTTCTTTTTTCCTTCTGATTTTTCTTTTTTTTTTTTGACTTCCTGTCCTCCAATGTCTCTAGCTCTCTTTTATTTCTTGTTCTCTCTGGCATTCTTCCTGGAATCAGAGGCAATTTTAAAGTGATTCTAAATTTAGGTTTTCATACTCAACGATGCCAGATATTGTATATTTTTGCATATATGCAGTAGAGCAAGTCTCTGTCACCTGTAAACACATTCCCACTGAAAACCTGAACGTCAGGTCCATTTCAATAACATCTGTTATTGTCACAATGCCCATGTTGGTTCTGATGGATTTTCTGAAAAACTCCAGCCCAGCGCTGGTGGGGACTGGGGACTGAGATGAGGTATTTGGTAGTCTCTGGCTTATCCCTCCTCTGTTGCTTTCCTTGGATTATTCTTCATGCTCCCACTTCCTCCAACATTTTTACCTAGAGGGAATCAGGTTGAAAAGAATATTCCAAACAGGTTGAAAGGAATAGGAGATGCTTGGGGGATGCATGGAAAGCTCCCCCTTTAGGGTAATGTTGAGAGGACAGCTTGGTTAATGTATGAGTTCGCAAGATGACTGGAAGCCTGAGGGCCTTTCCGGTTCAGGTTCTTTTGAGCCGCAGATTGGTATAAACGTTTCCGTTGACTTGAGTAATAGGTCCGCTGTGTGTTGTTCACCTTTCCAACATTTCCTTTTGCCATTCAGTTACCCCTGTGGCAGATAACCAAGTGCTTAGGGATTGATTCTGGCCAAGGTTCCAAACCAGGTTCTAGGGAACATTCATGGTCTGTGAGAGGTGGCCACCAATACCTCTAGCCCCTCTGTCCTCTTTTACTCTGGTCCGTCTGTGGTCGGCCCTGCAAGGGGCACCCGTTGATAACTTCAGTCGGATTGGAATCTAACCTATTTCCGTTATTCCCAAGACTTTCAGGTCTGCGTCCTCTGTGACCCATTTCCCCCACTCTTCTGCTTGCTTACTCAATCCAGCGTTTTTTGACCTTCTTGCCAACTCATATGCCCACAGTGTGCTTCCACGACAGTGTCTTTGAATGTGTCACTTGCCCCAGCTGGAACTCTTCTACCCTCATTTCACTCTGGTATCTGCTGATATGGCATCGCTTCAGAAAGGCTTTCACTGACCACAGCTTCTAAAATAGGACCCTAGGACCCAACCACCTGTCACTCTGGTCTCTTAACCCATGGCTTTCAAACTCATTTTTCCATCACCCACAGTGAGAAGTATTTTTTTTTTCATGACCCTGGATGATATATATACATATATGTATATATATCATATACATATATATGTGTGTGTGGGTGTGTTTGTATAAATATATAAACATATATGAAATCACAGTAAAAACTTCATAAAACAATACTTATCTTTACCATGGGAGATACACGCCCTGCTCCATTCCATTGTATCTTATATACTGTTTGTCATCTCAGTGAGATTATCATCTCTATGTAGGATGCAGAAATGCAGGTTTAAGCGAGTTGTATCACTCTTGTGTCCACAGAGCTAAGGAACAGGTAATAGGAATGCAGTAAGTATTTATTGGATGACTGACGAATGAATGTGTTTGTGTTTATGGAAGAAAACATTTTCTTTTCATATAATTTGGGGACATGATCTTTCTCTCCAGAAATTCATCATACTATCAGAATATTCAAAACTCCAAGATATTCCCCAATAAATAAATAAATGTTTTTGTTTTTGCTAACCCTAGGGATCAAGAACTTCTCTTTGGAACACACCTACTAATGTGTAAGGGAGCAGCCTGACACTCAAATCACAGTGCAGGAAATAAAATCTAGGCCAATACACCAGCAATAGATGCTGATCACAGGGTCCCACGGGGTCCTGGAGCTACCACTTTCCCCCAAAATGATGATATTAAACACATTATTCCTGGAAGCTGGAAAGGCCCAGGGACCCTGAGAGAGGAACTGGGTGGTTTTGGTGGCAGATATGGAGGCACTTGAACAAATTGGGGCAATAATGACTATATTCCAATTTGAAGGGGTATTTAAGGATTTTACACCTGAGACAATTGTTCTTATCAATAGTCCTCAATGTGAAGCCTGAGCAAAGAATTCTGGACTTTATTTCTCTAATCTCTTAGATTAGACTTGAATCACAGTTGGAGGTGCAGCATTCCCAAGAAGGTCGCTGAGGGATGCGGCGTGAGCAAAAGTAGCTTTTTCTCTCTCTGGGTCTAGCGCTGAGCAACAGAGGAGCTTGTGAAAGCAGCAGGAGAAAGAGGCAGGACGGACTGGGGCTGCTTTGACTGCTGTCATTCACTACATTTACTTTCTAAGAGGGGATATTTAAAAGAACAAGTCTTTGAATGATGAGAAATTGGGCCCTAAATAAATGTTAACTGACAGTGTTATCATTGTTATTGTTCTAATCACAACCCGGGAGACGATGAACTGTCTCTAAGAGGCACCTAAATTCAATGCTTCCATTCTGGAAGTAACAGCTCAGCTTTTACGGTTGTGAATTTTTATTCTTTCCAAATCAATCCTTGGTTCCTTTTTATCCCTTCCTTCCTTCCTCCCTTCCTCCCTTCCACCCTCCCTCCCTTTCCATTCCCTCCATCTCCTCAATAATATACATTAAACAGCGGAGCTGTTTGTCCACTGCCCTCCTTTACCCCGTTTGTGGGTCCCCAGGGAGTGTGCACTTGTTTCTGCTCCTTCGCCTGATGGAACGAACGCCTCTTTGACTTGCTGTGTGCTGCAGTCGCAGGTCACTATGCAAGCACGCTCTCCCAGACTGAGCTCATTTCCAAGGGGGAGATTTGGACAACACTGCCATACAGCAGGTAATACTTTTAAATTAGAAAAGTGTTTCAGTGCTCCTGTTCAACAGTTCATCCGTTACTCAGAAAGATGATTACTCTACTTGTCCCACTGTAATGACGTTTCTCTTTATTCACTTCACCTAATGCAAAACGAAGGGCACCGAGAGTGCCAGCTCGAGGCAGAACCTTCCTTCAAAGGTGGCATGCTTAATCCTGGAGACGTGGGCTGCACATTTTCTTTATGGATGGAACTCTTAGCTCTATATTGACCCTATTGAAGGGGAATGACTGCAGAAGTGTTGGGAGGTGAAAGCCTTGAACCAACCTAAGAAAATGCAGCAAGGTCTAGAACGAGAGCAAACACTTGGAACCTTTCTCAGAGGAGCAATCTCCTGCAAGTCTCCAACGACAAGTGCCGCAAAGGCATCAGGAATTGTCAGGAATTCCTTCTTCGATGCACTGCAAAGATCGACAGCATCTCGGATCTTTAAGACTCAGAGCCAAGTAGCAAGGCAGTCTGGTACTGCCCTGCAGCCTCTGGGGGTTGAGCTCTGTGGCTTTTCTTTTCTGAGAGAGCCCAGAACTTCAAGGGGGCAGAGATCTTTGATGAAAAACCTTTGCCTCGCCAGCACCTGGCCTAACTGGCTTTTGATTCAAGATGAAGAAGCTTCTTGCCGTTTTACCTGCTGACTTTGAAACCATGACTTAACCTCTCTGTGCTGCTGTCCCAGCATCTGTAAAGTGAGAAGAGAGGTTTCTGTGCAGCAGGCTTGTCATGGGCATGCCACCACAAGAAAGGAAGCTGCGGCTTCCTCCACATTCTGTTCATGTTCTCGTGGATGTGTCAGCCCTGGCTGATGCTAGCAGCCTGTCTCCACGGTGCACTCTCCTCCTGTGCCAATGAGGAGCAATGATGTATCTGCAGTCTTTGTTTCGGGGATGTGGTGAAGCTATGATGCGAGGGTTGTCAGGATTTTTGGCCGGATCAGAAGTGAGTGCCTGGAGTGTCCTTACCCCAGTGACTCTTTCAGAAAGAGCCTTCAAGAAGCATCAGTCACCATGAGCACAAACCATATTAAGTGCTAGGTTCAGAGTAGGTCCCCGTTTTTCTCCCATCTCTAAAATATTCCTGTCCAGGGGCTTATTCAATTATGAATTGCCTACTAATGAAACCACTTCTGACTAAGGAAGGGCTTCAGGACGTTAATGTTGCAATTTTCTCCTTAGAACTTTATGTCCCTTATTCTGTGGGTGCCTCTTAGGTCAGAGCCATTTTGGGATAAGGGGCTCTTTGTCTCAGCTGTTCTTGCACAAGAGAGGATCGGCCATGACTGATCTTACCAGCAGTTAAAGATAATTGTCATATAGATTTGGGAGGTGTGACAGGAAGGAAGACAGACTGGGGAGATCGGGAGAGATGGACTGAATCCCACTCCAACCTCCTGTTCCACCGTGTGGCCTCAGGCGAGTTGTTTTCTTTCTTTTTTGTCCCCTCACCCATCCTGGACTTCCATCTCTTCATCAGGAGAACGACCAAGAAAATAATCACTGTAGGAGAGGCTGAGCAAATGAGATCACTGATGTGCAGAGTGCTTGTATTTTGCAAACTATAAAGTCCAAAGACATTTGGAGACATAAAAATCCAGGAAGCTATTTCTACTACTTTAAGTTTCCAGAAAAGAAAGATTTGGGAAATAAAAGGGCAAATTTACAGCATTGTTACTAATAAGTTGTGGTAGCACAGCAAATGTTTTCCTTGTTTAAAAATTTTCTCTAGAAAATAAGGGCTGGGATCAGAAGGAATTAGGATTCAAATTTGGTTACTTCTAAAACTTTGTATTTAAGCTGTAGACTATGATATATTTCATTCTAGAGACAGGTCATGGGCAGATATCTGGAATTTCGTGCATTTCCAATGTTCCAATTAGGTCATACTATAAAACCCAAGGTACATAGAACCAGACACTGAGGAATGGCATTTGGCATGTATTATTCCCTGTTCTGTGATTATATCACGATTATGGAAAAACATAGTTAAATACACCTCTCTGCTTAACATTCATTTCTTAGTTTGAAGGTATATAGAATTTGTTGTTAATGCACAGACTTTGGGAATGTAGGAAACATTCTGATGCTTGCTGAATATTTCCAAGATTGCATCTCCTAGGCACATGGTAATACTGAAATGTCTATTCCTCTTGTGTTTGGCCATGTGACTCCTGGCCAACAAGATGTGAACAAAGAAATCTATGTTATTTCTGAGCTGCAGCATTTTAATTGCAGTTTCGAGACCCTCAGAACTCCGTTTTCTCTCTCTCTCTCTCTCTCTCTCTCTCTCTCTCTCTCTCTCTCTCTCTCTCTCTTTCTTTCTTCTCTCTCTTTCAGAAAGGTGTAGACTGATGAAGGCGAGTAGACAAGCATGCAGGAAGAGAGAGGAGGAAGCACTCATTATTATTATTATTTTTTTTAAAGTAAAGATGCAGGCAAGAGTGAAGGCAATAGTATGCAGACAGGAAGGAAGAGAGAAGAGTAAGAAGCATTTTGTTTATTTTTTTATGTAGTTGTTCACACTGGATGTTGACCCCCAGGCTGGGACTCGAACCCAGGGGTATGTGACCTGCATCCTTTGGAGGCGATTGACGCAACCGCTACTCCATCAGGGCACATCAGCATTCATTATTTCATTTAGCTGTGCACTTTGGTTGTTCTGAGATGCGAACCTAAGTTTTGGCATGTGTGTAGCTCGTGCCGGCTGGAGGCGGCGATTTAACTGCTAAACCACCAGGGTGTGCTTCCGCTTACTTTCATGTGATGTGACCGACAGCATTGGACAAGGTAGTTGAGCTGCTAGCTGTAACCCTGAGTGACCAAGAATCGTGGAGACTTCTGGGCGATGTGTGATGCACATCTAGTGTAAGAGGAAAGCAGGTCACTGGTCTTAAGCCTCTGGGGTCTGGAAAGGCATAACCTTGCCTCTTCTGACACAGACTGACAAAACCATGTTTTGATCTTCCCTCTGCTCTCTCTTGTGTGATCCTGGGCATGTTATTTAACTTTTCTAAGCCTCACTTTCTTTGTTCATATTATTATCTCATTGGAAGATTATACTGACGCTAAATTCATAAGGTTGTGAGAATGAAATAAAGCAATGCAGATAAAGTACTTAGGATAGAATCTGTCATATAGCAACTTGTGAGACATGGATTTGTTATTACTATTTTATTAGAATCACACAGTCTTAGTAGTTGAGTGCAATTTAAATGCCATCTACTCTAACATGCTTTCATTTTCATCACTGACAGAACATAGCAGTTAGATGTGTTGATTGCTAAAAATAAAATTCTTAGTGGATAGTCCTTGACTTCCTCTGAAATGACTTGTTATACTTGTGCAAAGAGTGTGCCTGACTTCCATCAGGTGGATTTCATCTCCCACCAAATGGTGAGTGTTTTTTGTATAAGGACTGTGGATTCAGAGGTTTTATCATTCTAAATGACATGTTTAATCAAGATATGCCCATGCGATCCATACAGTACTACTGATTAGAAAAGGAAGAAAAAGTGAATTTAACATGACCTCTGGTATGTTAAACATTCTCTTTCCTAATGATCTTGGATGTAGTTTTTCTGGGTCAGAAGGTGTCTCCCCCTTAGAGAGTAGCTGCATACGCCATACTGCATAGGATATCCTCTTGGAGCATCTTCTAACGGGACCTGGTGTGAGGCAGTCAGGCACACAGCGTACTGGAAAAACTAGAACAACAGTATCTGGCAATAATAGGAACAGAAACTGAGACACTGGTAGAAGAGGTGACATTAGGACAGGGTAGACAATTACTAGGGACATCCAAGTGGAGGCTGGATAACTGTGATTCAGTTGGACTGGCAGACGACCCAGCAGGGCAAGTCAGAAAGTTAAGATGTATGCGCAGCCTCAGTATGGAGCTAGGAACATGGATGCAGCCAAGCCCAGGAAGACTCTAACATGGGCACCCACTTCTGGAAATGGGACTGGAAGGAAAGAAAGTATAGCCAAATAAGGTATGTGATAAACATCTCTCAGGGCAACAAACATAAAAATGTAGCTATATTAGTCTTGGACAGAGTTGGATGGCTTCAAATTGCTGGATGAAGATTACATATGCTTGGAGAGAGATAGAACTAGAGCAAAGATGGAGACTGTTACATGTGTGCATTCTAATAATCAGGATAATCACAACTTTATTCCACAAATATTTGCTCAACAAGAATTAGATGCCTAGCACTGTGCCAGTTGCTTTGAATGCAATGAAGTGAACAAGGTTATCCTCTGTTCTCAAGGAACTGATAGTCTTCTTGGAGGATACAAACAAATTCAGAGTTTCATAGGGTAAATAATGGGATTGAATAATTCTCATTTCTGATTGACCTCAGATGAGATAACTCTATTTGTTCCTAAACAGGAAAATTCTCTTTTCTCTTGTTCTTCACAATCCCAGGGTAGCTGTTAAAGCTCTTTCTTATTTTCATCAGCATATTTTTGTAGACTTGAGCTTTCTTTCCTTGATTCTTCCCATTCCATGCCACTTTGGGTGGGGGCAGTGCGGGGTGGGGGTGGGGGTGCAGCATGTACTTACTTATGGGTTCCAGCTTCCATTTTTAGTTTTCAAATTAATTCCTAAGTTCGTTAAAGACAACTAGAGAAATCACTGTTTTCTTTAGATGTCTCCACCTTTACTTCCACTTGAAAACAAGTGATTATGTTACTGGAATGTTTTCTTTTTAAAGAGTCTCTTATTTATCCCCCTTGGACCTTTTTTCCTTTGACAATGTGAACCTAGGAAATTATACATGAGTTGATTTTAAAATCAGCTCTCCTAAGACCTAAGACTCACCCTGATTATCACTCACATTTAAGCACTCACTCAGAGTACTCTCGTTCCTCCTTGTCCTTATAGAGTGCTTTGTGTTCTCGAGTTTTATAATTTTATGACATCCTAGGTAGCCCAGTGTGCGAAAGAAAAGCTTGCTCTCTGCGATTCTGGCTTGTTTTTATGTCACTGGCAACAATGTCACAGACTGATAGGAGAGAACAATGTATAACCTCAATGACCTGCCCTGGCTTATGGTCATGCTTTATAAATACCACTTCTCTTTGACACTATGAAGCATTGTGTTTTTGAGAAATGCATGGAGTTCAGCAGTGAATATGAACAATGAAAAAGGAAGGACTGATTGCAGTAAAGCATTAGTAGCTCCAACTTTGGTGATAGAAGCAAAGCAGGCAAGCTGGCAGGGTCCATAGCAAGAACTATTATTGCTCAAGTAAACAAGCACATCTAAGTAATTAGTAACACATTCTCATAATTGCTTCCCAAATGGCCGAGGCATTTGGTTTTCTAAAACGGGATTCCGAAAGCTCTGATATATGTGCTCTGTGGCATATATTTATACACATTTTCCTTTCTTCTGCCTCATCTTTGAACTGTACACAGCAAATAGGTCCATTTACTCCTTTTTTCTCTCTGTTTGGGGCATTTGGATTTTTTAGCATGCTCTCATCTCTTCACCAATCTTGATGTGCCTGGTTTCCCATTTTGGAGTTTTTGATGATCTTTTTCCTCCTTTTTTTTTGCTGGTCAGACTTCCATCCTTGTGTTTCTGCAACAAAAATTCTCCAATTTCCACAGAGATGGAAGTCACATGAGATGCAGTAAAGACTCATTGGAACCTTGGGACCTGGAGGTTGGAAATGGCTTCCAACCTTTTGGGGGTCAATTACTTTTGTGACTTGCCTAAAGAAGGTTTCTATTTTGAAGGGGTGGGGGGAGCATTTCTTCACAAAAGCTCAAAAGACTGGGACATCAAATAACTCTTACAAAACAACATTTTGATGAGTTAAGTGTAAATGAATCAGAAACATATGGGTTGAATTTCCCTTAAAATACACATGGGTTTAAAAATTAAGGGGAAAAGTGCTTGGCAAAAGTCTCTTTGGGTTTGGCCAAGTCTGATTCCTTTGAAAACTAGTTCAAGACATGATGCCAATCTCTAAATGATTCTGGGTTCACACATCTCTGGTTCAAAGTGCTCTCTTCCTCAGAATCCTCTGTTTTCCCCTTTTGTTTATTGCTGTCAGAACTGTACCCTTTCAGTAATCTCAATCAGAAAGACATCTAAGAACAGAAAGTTCATGTGAAAAACACCTACCCAGTTGCTAATGATCAGATCTTGGGAGAGTATATTGAATATGCACATTAGGATTCATTTACTTCCCAATCATTTATGGATAGCTAGTACTTATTAGACACCTCCACAACAAAGCTGAATCATCCAGTCTCTCTAATCAGAAAACCCATAATCTGAAGATAAAGCATACATGCATCATGATAAAAGACAATGAGATGAATCATAGGTGATAGGGTCCTGATGGGTCACGGAATTCACTCCAAATGGTTCACTTAGCTTTTTTTCCTTAATTTTGGCGTTTTCATAGTTGCTTTCTAGTTCGCATGCTCCTGAATTAATGCTGAGTCAGCTTATAGGGATGTGGATAAAATAAAGGAAGAATGAAAGCAAAAGCCCATAGCAATAGTACAAGTATTCATTGGCATCCTCAAGAGAAAGAACAAGGGGAAAAGAGCTAATAAAACTGAGGAAAATTGGAACCATGTAGAGAGCCCACTGTTTGGGACCATACCATGACTGGATGCTGTTACTGTCAGAGATACAGGATTAAAGCAGAAAGGGAAGAACTACAAGGGAACTTAGATACAGTCAGTGGTACTGAGTAGGGTAGAGAAAGCTAAAAAATTGGCCAGGTAGGGTGGTGGAGCCAAACAGAGAAACTAAGCTGGGGTTAAAGGAGTTAAAGGAGAAATGTATCTTCCTTTGTGACTGAAGACAGCTTAGACAGAGCCTGAGGCATCTTAAATACACTTTGAAAATGGGAAGGATTTTAAGTGAATTTGGAAGGATGGAGTGAAAGATTTTTAGGTAGAAAGTATGACATAAAAGAGAGCACAACATACAAAGCAGATTGAGGAAATGTCCATATTTATTTAATAAAACCTTTTACATCAGAAATTTGAATGGTTTGTGTGTGTTAAGAAGTTGTTTTACTCAGAGTTCTCACGTGATTATGGATGTTAATAAGTTTCATAATGAGTTGTCTGGGAACTGGAGATCCCGGAAAAGCTGTATGATGTCTGAAGATGTAAAGACTGATGGACTAGTGAAGAACGATGTCCCTGCTTAGTCAGGGAGAGAGGGAGAGAGAGAGAGAGAGAGAGGGAAGGTGGGAGTGGGGGAAGAAACATGAATTCTTTCTTCCTTCACTTTTTATTTTATTCATTCCCTGAATGGATTGTATGGTGACTTCCCACATTGGGGAAAGCCATCTGCTATCCTCAGTCTATTGATTCAAATACTAATTTCTTCTGGAAACACCCTGACAGACTTACCTCAGAATAACATTTAACTAGTTACTTGGGCACCCCGTGACCCAATTGGGCTGACACACAGAGTTAACCATCACAAAAGTTGAGCTTTATTCACTGGGCAAATTGAGGCCACTGAAGATTTTGAGCAGGGGTGAAATAAAATCAAAGTACTGTTTTAGGAAAGTTAATTCTGGTAGCTTCATGTAAAACAGATCAGGAATGAGAGAGTTTGGGGATCAGGTAATTAGAAGTCACTAAAAGGCTTGTTTTACAGAGTTTGATGTCTTGATTTATCTATTTTGCACAATATCTATTTTCCTGATGAAGGATGGTATTTTAATTGTGTCCCCCCCACAATGCAGCTACATCTCTGTTTTGAGTTAAATTACAATCTGTGATTGTATCATCATGATTTGTAAATATTGTTTACTTCAACCCAAATAGTGTATCAGGATTTCATCTTTTTCTTATAAAACATTTTGTTTTTCCTGGAGTTTCTAATTGGGTCAATTTTTTACTTGCATAATTTGCTAGCCACGGTTTTAATTATTTTCAAATGTTTGTCGTATCAATTGTTCTATTAAATTTCCCCCTTTCCTAGAGTCTTTTCTTCCAGAGTTCTCAGTCCTCACTCACCAATCTGGACTCTTTGTGTTCATTGCCTTATCCTGAGAAAATGGATTTTCGCTTTCTCTTTCTTGGGTTCATTCATACCCCTTCCCATTGTGCTAAAGCACATTTCTTAAGAAAGAGCACATTACGTTAATTTTCTGCTTACTTGCATTTGTTCACTCTACATTTGGTTGACAGATTAATCATCTTTAAAATGCTTGGTTGATAACACCGTTTTCCCTCTGAATTTTGAGGGCACCATTGCTGATGATAGGTCTGTTGTCCTTTTTTTCTTGACCTTTTGTATTTAATTTGATTCTTTTTCTTCTGGAAGCTTCTCAAGTATTCTTTCTGAACCCCAGTATACTGGAATTTCATGGAGATGTGCAGTGGCATCAGTGTATTTTCATTAACTGTTTTGGACATTCAAATGGATCATGTTCAGTCTAGACATTTATGACTCTCAATCCATGACATTTTCTTAAAATTCTCCAGTGGAAATTCTCATTTCTTTGTTCTTTCATTCTCTCCTTTATGAATTAAATAAATTGGATAATAGAATTCTTTAATTGGTCTCTTTAAATCTCATTGAATCCCCCTCTAGATTTTCATAGATTTGTATTTCTTGGAAATTTGATTCACTTTCTTTAACTTCTTACTTTTCCATTTTTAATGGTATTTTTAATTTCGAGATATTTCTTGCTTGCTAATTGTTCTTTTCTCATTTTCTCTTCCTGTGTTAGAAAGAAAAACATTTCTGATATCTCTCTGATAGTATTAATTAAAATCCTTGTGAATACTTTTCTGTCGCTGACATATTTGTTTCCTCTAGCTCCCCTGCCACCCCTTTCATTTACTCTGATCCCTCTTTACATATGGGAGACTTTTCTTTGGTGTTAGGTGATTTGTTTAAAGATTAAAGCATTTCAAATCTTGCTTTCTTCATATACTCTCATATTCTTTATGAATATAAGGAACAACTTTGATGAATTTCCAAAGTATTATGCTAAGTGAATGATGGAACACACAAAAATACACACCAGGTCAAACCATTTATAGGACATTTTTTAAAAGATAAAACTCTAATGACAAAAAGAAAAGATTAGCAGTTGCCAGGGAGTAGAGTACAGAGGAAATATATACATATGCAAAGGTATATGAGGGAAATTTGGGGGGTGGTGGGACTGTCTTATGCTGGCATTGTGGTAGTGTTTATGTGATCATCTACAATGATCAGAACTCATTGACTTTTATATAAGTGATACCTTAATAAAACTGTATATTTGAATTATTTGCAGTTAAGCCTTGTTGACCTAGAATCTTTGAACTGAGTTTACATTATAGGAAGTTATCCATTTTCATTGGCGATATCCTTCACATGGCAGGATGTGGGGAAGTTTGCTACTAGTGAGTATCATTAGAGCAAGAAACACTTGACTTGTATTCTACATGTGAATGGTGGGGGGACGTGGGTCCTGCCACTCCATATGTAGCTTTTCAATTATTCTGCCTATTTTTTATGATCACTTTTCATTATATATGTAGTTTTCAAGTTCCAGAAGTTTCCATTTAATTTTTTAATACATCGTTTAGAAGCAAGCCTAATTTGAATCTTGGAAAAATAGAATTAAATTTATGTGCTATATAGATTTTTTTTTCATGAGGAAACAGAGAAATAAAGAAAAACCGAAAAAAAAAAAAAAAAAAAGTTGTCCTGTCTTTTTGCTTAGAATTTTCACAAGCTGTGTAATTAGGGTTTGAGATAATTTTTTAAGATCTCAGGGACTATAGAGATTTGTGAGATGCATTGTGAAGAGGCATTGGGGATATCTAAGAAAATACTTGCGTAAGTCACAAAATTTTTGTTCTTTTGTTCTCCTCCTGGAAACTATTTCTTTAAAATTTTTTTTAAATTAAAGAAATTCTTCAAAAGTACAAAATGCACAAAAAATAATAAAGCAGACACCTGTGGTTCCTTTACCCAATTTCAAAGGAATCACTTTATTTTTTATTATGTTTTCTTTAGAATATGCATAAGAAATAAAAAAAATAGTTATTGCTAAACTTCTCCCTGGCTCATTAATCCCTTTGTTTCACTCCCTCATTTTCCTTCTGGAAATAATAACCCCCCTGATTCTGCTGTGATATTTCACTGTGTGTTTTGATACTTTGTAATGAATAATTAAATGCATAGACACGATAGACTATTTTTAGTTTTAAAACTTTACATGAATGCCATAATACTGTGTCATCTTTGTTGCTCATTTTTTAAAATTCATTTGTGTTTTAGAATTTTATCCATATTCAGAAATAGTCGTTTTTCATCATGATAGCTGTAAAACATTCCATGGAAAGAATAAACCAGAGTTGATGTACCCATTCCCTTCAGAGCACCAGTTGGGTAGTTTACTCATTTTGGTGCAAATTACATGCAAAACTTCATCGAGCCTCCTGTTACATGTCATCAAAGCACACGTGTGGAGTTTCTCTAGCATAGTCACTCTCATACGCAAGTGTACATTAGACACAGCAGCAGAGCATGTGACATCACAGATTTCTGTGCTCTGTTCTCAGAATTCCTGATTCAACAGGTATAAGTGGGCTGAACAATCTGAATTTTAAACAAATTCCTGGGTGATGCTGGTAATAGTGCAGGGACCAAATTTTGAAAAATCTTTTGCTATCGAAGATATTAATTTTTTCTATCATCTATCTATCTGCATTATAAGTCTTTGAAATGCTTTTCAATTCAAATGATATTTATTACCTATTTTTCTGATTAATAGATTGAATGTAATTTCTTATGTTTAAAGTCCATCACTTTTTCTGTTTGGTTAAATTTTATATTCATATACTTTGCCATTTACCTCCTTAATTAGGTTGACTGGATTGTCTACATCTTTGCTTTATTGGTTTTTAGAGTTTATATATATTCTGGATACTAATTCTTAATCTGATCTTTTTAAATTATTTTTTGATGGAGAAAGGTTTAAAATACTGATGAAGCAAATGTTAATGGTGTCCTTTGTGATTTGTGCTTTTATAATATTTTGTTTAATATATCATTCTCTGCCCTACTACCATAAAGATGAATCATGTATTTATAAACAAAGTTGTCTACTTTCACTTTTTCACATATATTCATTTTAGTTTATTTAGAATTAATCATGTGTATTGTCTAAGAAAGGAAACTATTTTTTTCTTTCCACATGGAAATCAGTCATTACTTTTATCATAAACAATCTTCTATTCCTTTTGCATGCTTCCAGACTCCTTTGTTCATGCTTTTAATCTTTTGTATATTCCACAGCCAGTACTACACTTTTTAATAACTTAAAATTTGAAACGTTTAAAACATTTTGATATCTGAAAAGGACACTTTTTATTCTCATTTTGTCATTCTTATTCAAAATAATCTTATCTCTTCTTTGTCCTTCTGATATGGTTCAATTTGTCAAATTGGGTGAAAAATTGATCTAAATTTTTCATTTGGTTATTATTTGATGTTGAAATGTGCCAATGTAATACAGGCGTATTTATTTGAATATCATTTCATTCTTTCTTACAAATATTTGAGATGGTTTAAAATAAAAAGACCACAATGCAGTAGAAACAATTGTGTATGTGTGTGTGTTTGCGTGCTCAAAGGCTCAAAATAGAGAAGAGTATGCCAATCATTAAAATCATAAAATTATTGGATTAAACAAAATTTTATTCACACCTTTAAAGTGAAAATGAAGAGCTGTATTGTCATGACAAAGCCTCCAAACAGCAGGAAGATTGAAAACTGGGCACTCAAAGGTAGAGAAAAAACACTTTATTCCAAGCACTGATGCTGGCTCAGGTCTATAGTTACCCAAAAGTGAGCAGTGGGGGTTCTAAGGGAGCTCCTTTTATATTCTGAGGTAAGGGTTCATCTCCTTGGCTACATGTGGTTTCTACTGGAAACTCTGATCAGCAGTGTACAGCTGCAGAGTAGGGAAGCTATGCTTACTTATCCTTGGTCACTATAACAGGACTTAGTGTCAGTCTCTGTAGAATAGGACATACCTACAACCTCCGTAGAATGATAACAGGATGTAGCTACAGTCTCTGCTGTACTGTGGAAAATTCCTGGCAGACTAACTTTTGCATTGGGGTCAGGGTAAGTTTTTCTACCATAGTATGTGGTAAATATTTGACACTTCCAATAGAAGCACCTATATCAGAAATTATCTTATGTGAAGTATGTCACACGGAATATGGAACACATTGTCCTCAAAAATAATTTCTTAATCAGTACAGATAAGTCTTTCTTCTGGTAGTAGTGAGTAACTTTTAATATTACAAAAGTTGATAGCAAATGACTAATATAATTTAGTCTACCCCTTCCCAAGGTCCAACTTGTTTTAGAGATAGAGAGTAGAATAAGTCTTTAGGTAGATACATTTTTTTTTTTCTGATTCCTCAGTTGGCAAACTAGGACTTGGGTTAAATCAGCCCTGTCACCTGTTTTTGTAAATAAAACTTTATTGGAAGACAGTCATGCTCATTTGTCTGCATGTTATCTATGGCTCTTTTCCTGTTACCAACAGCAGAGTTGAGCAGTTGGAATAAATACCAAATGCCTGGCAAAGCTCAAAGTATTTGTTATCTGGCCCTTTCCAGAAAATGTTTTCTATTAGCTGCTCTAAAGTATCATTCCTTAAGTTATTAACTTTGCATTTAATCTAGGTATATGTTGAAATCTCCCCTTCCTCTTTCTTCTTGGCACTCTAGGGTATAAGCCAAAGACATAGCTGGCACAATGGTCCAGGTAAGGCATTTCTCCAAGATGATTTGTTAGTGTCTTTACTCAGGAAGAGAATATGCACTGTATACTTTTCCTGTTTGGGAAATTCATCAGGAAAAACAACCTAAGAGGACAGAAGTGTCCTGCATTCTGAATTAGGGTGATTGCCTGGGAAACACAATACTTCCTTGTGCTCTGCCTGGAGAGAGGGTAACTCATCTCCTTACCATCTATTCCTCTGTTAGTCCCCTAGCCTTGACAGTGTTTCAGGGACTGTCAGTGAGTAAGCCCTGGGAATCCTGAGATGGCATCTTTCCCCTCATCTGTACTGATGTCCTGGTCAGCTCTAGTTTTTGCAACTTCTTTTCCTCATAGACCCAAAGTTGAACTCCTCTCAGCTCCCTAATGTTGAATCATCTTTGTTATTATTAATATTTTTTCTGAAGGACTGGTTAGCGGAACTGACTCAACTCTAAACTGGCAGGTGGTTCAGTGGAAAAGCACAGAAGTTAGAGTCAGAAGTCCTGCATTTGAGTACCTAACTTTGATACTTGCCAGATGAATGACTTGAACTCTGTGACTCAGTCTTTTCATCTGCAAAATGAGAAACTTCATAAACCTATTAGGATTATTGTGAGAAACAAATGAGATATGTGAACAGAATTGTCAACTACAAAATAAAACACACATGCTCATTATTATCACTGGTTTTCAAAGGCTCTCTCAGTGATTCTTCCGAATCTTCAAAGGGTTTCCTTGTATTTACGAACTGACCCATTAATTCTCTATGGCGACCTCCCTGCCAAAGGACCTTACCGTTGCATTAATATCTGTCTTCTCTCAGAATGTGCTGTTCTTTCAGGCACAGAAACCCTCTACAAATCACTCTTCTGCAAGTCAGATAACTTAAAGCTGAACTGTGGATTTTGACAGTTTGAGAGCGGGGATGAGGAAAAGGATGTTCAGTTTGCCTCTCCCTGATTCCATGTTATCTCATGACCTAGGATCCCAAAGCAATCCTGATAGTGTTCAAAATCTCACGTACTCTCCAATGATTTCCAGTCTATTTTCTTGCCCAACCCCTCTCTGTCTGATCTCAAAAACAGAGGGTAAGGGCTAAATGGGAATGAGGATGCAAACAATAACTACCCATCATCCTTGTCTCTCCTGTCTCTCTCCATAGGACTCAAATTTGTGCTCCCAGTTCCTTCCTTGATGGGGCTCTGCCTTCTCCCACCCCTATGTCTTCCTTTTTTTCTAGAATTTATCATCAGATTCATCCTACTTCAGGACATAGACAGGGTTACTTAAGAGAAGATGATATTATTCAGTATTTAAGAAAAATCATCCTATGTAAAGTGTTTTATTCTTTATTATTTTTCCTTACATATGTCCCGTTAAGCATGTGTTGTTTCTTCTTCCATGTCTATTCTTATGTTGCCAACCCCAAAGGAGTCAGATTTGGATTGAGCTCAGAGGGTAGTATAGACTTTCACTGGTCATTAAGGGCAAGCTATCTATTTCAACTCTAGTCCTTGCTAGAACTCTACATTGTATGTTGGACTGAAATTAAAATTAGATTAGAAAACAAACAAAACTCATTTAGTCTGATTGCTTATTCTGAGGGCATTTTTTCCCAGAACTCTTATAAAAGAGGTGGAACTCAGATGTCTTTTTAACATTGATTGCTCACCTAGTTTACATCTGTGAACTCACAAGTAAGTGCCCAGAGTGGTCACTATTTCCTATAAACAGCTAGTCTCCACATCCTGGGCTATGCTCAACTGGAATATCATGTAACAATCTACGTTTTCTTCATTTTTTTTCAAAGGAAAGGTGAAGGTAAGAATGAAGGGGAGCAGAGGCAGGCAGTTCATCTTGGTTGTTCCCCCCATGCCCAGGATGTGACTCAGGTCCCTGAGATGTATATGAACTGTGCTTGACTGGACATGGAGGACCCAATGGCTACTCCACTAGGGCATGGTTTATTTTTGAATTAACTTTTTTTTTCCCTACACAGAGGAAAAATGAAGATTACCAAAAAAATTGAGCATGATATCTTTGCCAGATAAAACATAATTTGCTTTATTTTCCCCTCTTGCACCATTAAGAGATTTATTGCCTCCTATTAATTTTCAGCACTTTTCTTCATTTCTGGGAAGTCAGACCTGCCTAAATCATTATTGCATCTGAATAGAGAGGTTCACAGACAGATTTCCAGTAATGGGCTCAAATAATGGGCTCAATTTGGCATTTCAGTGACCCTTTAATGGCACAGAGAAGGGCAGTGCTTCTTATATGTTTTCTGAGAAGCAAATAGCTGTGGCCCCCAGGGGCCCAGTGGCATAATCAGAAGCAATCCACCACAAATGTAAAATTCTTTATAATCATGTATTATGAAAAAATTGCATTCCACATCACAATGTATTTGTGTTTTCTTAGGTATAGAAATGTTTTAGTGTTTTAATTAATCAGGTATATCCTTTTCATCCTGGCAAACTTGTGCTGGTCATTGGTTGCTGTTTGTGAGGAGATGATTCCCAGTCTGGGATACATATGATTTGGAGGCAGGGAAACTAGATTTGAATTGATTCTGCCACTTTTAGGCACTTACCCTGAACTAGTCACTTACTCTCTTAGAATGTAAATCTTCATGTATAAATGGACTGTTGCGATGACTGAATCTTTAATTTGGGGGATTTCTTTTTGTTGAGTAATTGTTAAATATTGAGAGAGAAGGCCATGTTAGACCTAATGGGGAAGTCTAAATACTAAGCCATTTCGAGAATGACTAAGGGCTAGCCACTTTCATACAATTTAATGCTCTTACTTTGCAAGAGTTCTATTTTATCATATTATTTCCTTGGAGATGTTTACAGTATTTTTCCTCATAGAGGTGCCAATGTTTGGAACAATTCTCACAGGAAACTTTTGAGAAAGCTGCCAGCTGCAGGCTCCCAGACTGCCCCCCAGGGAAACTAAATTCAACAAATACTTATCAGGGAACTTTTTACTGTGTTCATCATTTGCCATGTACTCTGGGTCATATGAAAAAGCTGCAAGCTCCAAGCCATACTCTCAGGTACCTGAAGTCATATTAGAAGAAATTTACAAAACAGTTCTAAGAATTCATCTACAATAATAGAATAATGTGTAAGAATACATAACATAGGAGAATAATAGTAGATATCAAGACTTTATGGAGTAATATACTTAGGACAGTTCTTCTAATTCCAAAAAATGCCTTGAAGATGAAACTATTACTTTTCTTTTACTGGTGTGGGCATCAAGTCTCTAGCTCAAGACTATAATCAAGTATCCAAAATGAGAAGTGGATTGAATAGAAGTAGATTAATTTAAGATTAAATATCCTATGTCAGCCACCATGTTTTGCTCTCCAGAGTTATTCTGTGTAAATGTACTTTCACCACACCAATTCTTTTTCTTTTTATTATTTGTACATTGAGGCAAAATGGTTTATAATACTATATAGATTTCAGGTGTGAAGCTTTATAAATCAGCAACTGTGTCTACTACATCATGTTGGCACCAGAATACTAGTTTCCACACATTACCATACAGTTGACTCTTTTTTTACCCAATTTACTCACCCCCTTCCTGCTTCCCTTTTATTAACCACTGTTTTGTTTGATTATTTGTTTCTTTGTCTATGCCATATACATGAAATCAAACACACACCGGTTCTTGAGTTGCACTATTTTGGATTAAAAGGTCGTATGTGTAATAAACAATTTCCAAAAGCAAACTTGATAAAATTTTCACTTAGTAGTCATGCATTGAAGAAAGAGTTTCACTGCTGTAAAAAAATAGACCCTAAGTGTCAGCACCATGGCTGATAGTCTTCTTTGACCTCCTTCCCATTTCTAGAGTAGCACTTGACATGCATGTAGCCAAGTAGAATAGCCATATGCTATCTCTCCTTCCCAGTTCATTTGTTATAGGATAGTCCAGGCTGAAGGAGTGACTGAGACGGTTAAGGATCGGAAGTGCACTTTCCACTCTCTCTACCTCTGTGTGTCAGTCAGATGATTCCAGATTGACCCTGGAACACAAGATGTGGCAGAGTCATAGGGCAGGAGACACCTGGGTCTTTGAGTGATGACTGAAGGGACAGCTTTCAGAAGAGTCATTTACATAGGGACATTCACATTGGGCTTGTATAAGCCAAAAACAAACTTTCATTGTGTTGGTCATTGAGATTTAGGGTAGTTTATCACAGCAACTAACCTGCATGACCAATATAGTGAGTACTGAAGAAATATATGATATGTAAGAGACATTCACATACTTTCCATTAAAATCACTTGAAACAATATTTTAAATCTTGATGATCATCTTATAGACTAATTTAATCAGAATTCATATGGGGGTTGTAGCTAGACTCTATCTATCTTTTTTTTCTCACTTTTTAGAGGGTCCCATTGTTGATTCAAGTTTGAGAATCAATGTGTTGTATCAGTGCTGTTCTAAAAAGCGTGGCCTGTGAATCTTGTTAGAAATGCAAATCCTTGCATCTCCAGATCTATGGAATTGAAATCTCTTGTCCTTTCTGTTTTAGCAAGCTCTCTTAGGGGTTTCTTTGGTTTATTAAAGCTTGAGGAGCATGTGCCGGACCACTCGGCTCTTGCGATTCTCAGTGTCCTGGTCTCTGCTGTAATCAGAATCACTTGGAAATGCTTCCTAAAGGATGTTTCTGTGTGCAGCCCCAGCCTGCTAAATCATAGTCTCATCATGGAAGTGCATGGATATCAATATCCCTTCAAGTTTTTTCTAACTAATTCTTGGCTCAGCAGAATCCATACTTAGCAATTTCACACACTATTGATCTTTCTCTTCAATCACCTACTTTCCCTTAACTACTCCTCTTCAACCATCCAGACTTTCCGAGTTAAGAGAGTTCAGAACCTGAATACTAAGACCCCCCCTAAAATGATACATCAACTTCTGAGCTGCTAGAGCTCTGACTTGTACTGATTTTTTCAGGATCCATATCTACTGTGTCAAAAAGCTGCTGTAGGACTAATTTACTGATTTACTAATCAGAAAGAACTTCAAAGAGACATGGGAAAGGAATATACAAAGTAAGAGGATGCTGGAAAAAAGACTGCTGAGCCATGTGAGTTCACCTGGGAGGGCCTGGTTTGGGAACCATACTACCGTACTTTAATTAGGGCTAATGTCTTTGCAAGTTTATAAAGACAGTGATTCTAAAGTAGAGCTTTTTGGTTGAGGGAATCAAAATCTCATTCTTTTCCATCTTTTTTCTTTCTGCTGCTGTGTCATTAGCTGAAGATTCACTGATGCTGGATTTGGAGAGCACATGTTGGTAAATTACATAACTGCTGGAAGAAGCTGATTTTAAATGCTTTTGCACCTCTTGCTTGATCTTATTTCATGCTGCCCTCAGTCTTCCCTCCTGTCTCGACCTGGCACTTGTGGAGCAGCAATTCTGGATGGGGGAGCTAGTGGTGTGAGATGTAAATGAACAGGTCTGGTGGCCCTCAGGAAACATGATTCCTGAGAAAGCTTTGCCAGCAGCTCCAGAAGGAAGAACACTGCTGGCTGGTGCAGGAGCCAAGCCTGGGCAGGGCAGGCACATGAGCAGGTTCATCCTCATTTCTCTGTGAATGGTGAGGAAGCACAGAACCAGCTAATATTTCCATTAGAACTCCCTCAGTTCACTCCTTTGTGAATGAGAATGAGCCATGTGAAGACACAGGAGTTCTAAATCTTAAGAGTGGAAAAGATCTTGGGTCTCCATGTTTGGTGGGACTGATCCCTGGAGCTCAACCTCACCTGCAGGTACTGATGGGAACCTTGATGTGCTGCGCAAAACACAGTGTAAGTCTTGGGTCAGACTAGGCTCTAAGCCCTGAGAGGTGACCCCAAATTTCAGAAAGAAAGTGAAGCACAACAGTTGATACTACTCGGGTAGTCAGGCAAAGAGGACTCTAGTCACGCTGTAAGAATTTCCAGTCCTTGGGAAGAGGTATGGAAAGAAGGCAATATAATATGGTAAGTGGAGCTTAGAATTTGAGGTCAGGTGGACCTAAATTCATATCTTTATTTTTATCACTTTATTAACTGTGTGGCTTTGGGCAAAGTACTTGATCTGTTGAAGTCTCTGTTTCTTGTTTCCTGAAATGGTTACAATGCACGTGTGCATACATACTTTACAAAATAGTTGTAAAGAGTAAATGAGACAATTGTCCAAAGAAACCAGTTGAGTTCCTGGAATGGGATGGATAAACAATAGTGACTAATTTCCTGCATGATATTTGTAGTTCTTGGATGGGTAAAAATGGGAGGCAGTGATATAGGCAACAGATATCTTGGATACTCTGTAGATTATAAAGCAATGACCAGGACAGAGGCTCACAAAACACACAAAACAGGCAGAGATTGCTTTACCTGAAACAGGCAACCAATCAGGGCCAGGCTGGCCGCTGCAGTAATGCATTGCTGACCCATGCAATGTGATCAGGGTCAGAGATGCACTCTTCTTCAGGTAAGTATTGAGTAATAGTGTGCCATCATGGAAAATACATAGTTTACTTCAAGCTCAAATCCAAGCTCTGTACTGTAATAGCTGTGTGACAAGTTCAGATTAATTTTTATTTGTGAAAAAGGAATGGGGGAGATGAAAACACTTGTCTTTCAGAGCTGGAGTGAAGAGTAGAAATGGACCTCAAAAGTGCTTAGAACATGGTTAAAGTTATCATCGAGTAGGGGTGGAGCTGCTTTTACACCATCTAGTTGCTTAAACCATGGGGAGAAAGAGATCTAGAGACTTGGAAAGCAAGGAGGGTTGACGCAATTTGGGAGTATCTGAAAATCATCATTTTTACCCTTCCCTGTGGCTTCCAAGGTTTTCGGTGGAGCAGAAATGGTCCATTACTACTGAATATGCAAACAGCTTGGATTCCACAGCATGGTGAAGGCTAAGCATGGTGCCCTGTACTTTCCACTGTATACATAACTTCAAAAGCAATTCTTCATGTGAACTGTCTCAAGTTCAGTTTCCAGTGTCTTCTATTAAGGGCACTCTACAAAAGAGCACCTTTCTTTTTCTTTTTTTCCCCCAGCGGACCCAGGGACTTAACAGATTAATGCATTGGTCCTTAATACCTTCTAAGGCCTGCTTCAAATCGGTGTTTTTGATTAGCACTATCTTTTACAGCACTGTACAGAGCTGTTTTGCATCTCAGCTCTATAGTTATTTGTTTCTGAGAGGGAGGTGAAAAGATTTTTTAAAAGACCAACCCCCCCCCCCCCCGCCCCGCCGCAAAACCTCGTGAAATTTGCAACATCACATTGTCTAGTGATAAACCTCTGCAAAGGTGCCATGTTTTCTGACTGGGCAAATATAAATGATCAATTTCTTAACATAAGTCATTTATTTAAGAAGAAAAAATATATGTATAGATATAAATATCACTGCTGGTGGGTGCTAAAGAATGTGGTTTATTTCAGCAGTTGGTTTTTGAAACTTAGTAGTTTCACAGAATTATTGGTGCAGTAAACCCCAGTGGTTTGCTGCAGCATTAACTGTCCACATTTACTTCAATATACCAACCACTAATTGCTGGTAACATCATTTTTTGAAGATTATTACTAATATTTTTTGTTACAATTCTTTGTGTTTAGTAGAGAGGTGGGATCAAATGCGCTGATCAAATGTGCTTTCACATGCAAAGTATCACAGGGATTTTATAGGTGAGAAAATATTTACTTGGAGAAAATGTGTTGAATCAACCAGCCAGAAAAGCATCTTTTTTGATTTTGAAGAAGGAAAAGTAAAACACAAGTGTCTCATATAGAATGCTTATTTTTTCAGTGCCACTGACCATAGTAAGTGGATGACATTGAAATCAGTCTTCGGCCAGTTTCTAATTCTCTGCAGTGCAATGTGAAGACTAGCAATTTTGTAGGAATATTCCCCAAAGATGTGATCCTTTGAAACTTGGAAGTTTATCTGGTTTCAATGTTTGCTTTTTAAAAAATCTGTGATTATTTGTTCTGTTTCTTTCCATACACTTTGGCCTGATCTCAGAATAACATGTAGTTTTTACTTAGCTTGGGGTCAGTGGTGACTATGACCTGCAAATCAATAGGGCAAGAGAGAAGTCTACACACACTGCTTTCCAAAAAGCAACCCAAGTTGGAACTTCGTGTCTGGGGACCAGGAGTGTGAGGGGTATTTTCAAGGGTGGGGAAATTGTCCCTTAAAGAACCTCGAGTGTGCTCCTCTATTTATTCTATGCTATGGTGTTCTGTCTCTAAAACTACATAGGTAATTAGGTAGTGTCTTAGGGTTTATTCTTTTTTCTTCTACCTCTTTATTTCTAAGATTAATTTATAATCACTTAGGTGGAGGAGGTGCTACAGCCCAATCCACTTCTTGCCATATTGGTTACTGAAGAGCCCCCTCTATGAATAATAATCATTTTGGACAGTTGGCTGGAAATGGGAACCCAGATATTTCTTAGTATCATTGGTCTCTTCAAGAGGAATCTAAGAAGCAACTGTAATTTATGTTAAAAAATCAAGAATAGCTTTATGTATCATGCATTTGTACATCCTCAAATAAAAATGAATACAGCAAAAAAGATCAGTTTTTTTGCTTGTTGCCTGTTAAACTCTTAAGGATTTTTCATATTTATTCTTAGGCTCAATACCCCAGCAATAACTATGCTTAAGTTCTTTTGGAATAGGATTTTCATTTGTCTTAGTTGTCTACTGAAAGCGTCAAGTAATTATTGATAGTAAATTAATAAGGAATAACTTCAGAAGTATAATTAAATTTCTGTTAGAGTATTTTCTTTTGCCTTTAAATTTGGAGTTAATGTTACCAATAGAAGATAAAAATAATAATGGAGAAGGAACACTAGGAACTTAAGAAATCCACATGAACATTCGAGAGAATACTCAAAAAAGTACATCCCACACTGGGGAACAAAAGAGTGTAGTTGAGGGATGTGACATGAAAATCTGTGCCTGATATCTTCAGTTTAAGAGTCTTGATGTCAACAACTGTATTTCGAAGCATATGCCCCAATGTGATTCCCATAGATGCACACTGACCTCATGGGATGGAATACTGACCCAGTCCCAGGGGCCTAAGGTAAATCGTAGGTTGTCACGGAGGTAATCAATAATTTTCAAAGTTGACGTGTGCCATATTGCCAGAGTTAGCTCCCTCAGGGATCACTGATCCAGTGCTAACATTTCATAATTCCTTTTCATTCTATGTCTTTAAGCATGTGTAAAAAGGGGATATTGGCCATCATATTAAATCTTTACAGGGGGTGTGTGATGAATATTCTGCATCCACGTTTATGATGTGATATTCATTTCAGGAATTACTCCTAATTAATTAGGAATTACTAGTGTTTACAACATTCAATTCTAAGCACTGAGATCAAGTTTTAACCTTTTCGTTCATCACCGTACCATCTTTGAACTCTTTCATTTTCTGTCTGGCATGTGTTTTCTTACAATTGTGGCATAATTCTGTACTATCTCTTAGCATTCTGTATGTGATATGTTCCTGCAAAATCTTTATCTCTTTCCTTTTCTACTAGTTAACCTACATCTTATATTTATTGTGAGTTAAATAAGTAAACATTATACTTTTTTTTGGACTTGATAACCTAAGGTATTTTTAGGTGCATTCTCTTTAAATTAACCAAAGATATGATTGGAGTTGGCTAAGATCTTCAGTCTTTCAAAAGAGTTTTAAACGAATTTGAATAAATCTGTCCAAAGTATGTTAATTATATATTCTGAGCCTGAGAAGTTTATTTTCTTTTGCAAGTATTGACAATAAGCAGACATAAAATGTAGGCATGAGCATTGAATGACTATTTAAATTTAAAAGTCTGTTTTGATCATAGTCCATCAGTAGTAGTAAGGGAATTGGACACTTTAGGAAAAAGCATGGAAAAGCATTTTTAAAAATATTTTTTCTTAACTACAGTTACTACTGACGAGATATTAGATCATACTGCAATTTGATTGATTGTTTAGATTCATCTATTTTCATCTTTATTTTTTTAATATGTAATTCTGTCTTCCTGCTTATTCAGTTTCTATCAAAATACATTTATTTGATATTGTCTCAAACAGGAAAAAAATTCTTTGACTTGATTAGCAAGACATTCAAAAAGAGAACTGAAATTGAACATCTACTCTCAAACTTGAGTCAATTCCACTTTCATACTTACTTGTACATTGAACACTCAATCTTTGAGTCCCTTGTAGAATTCTAATCAGTACGATTATTGTTCTTTTTCTGTAGGACCTGGACTTTACCTTTTCTGTACATGTGACTGTACTGCTATTTTCTTGGCATCCATCATATTTTGTTTTCTTTGTTTGTGTTTCTCTCCTGCATGTTTCTGTTCCTCCTTCATAGAACATAAATCTGTTTTTCACTCTATTTCCTATCAAGACTCTACTGATAGTATTTTTATTTTTACTCCTACTTATGGCATGTATAATTTGACTGTTGGATGTTTTTCTTCCTATCACAAGTGGATTACACACATAAATGAAAATCTGGATTTGAGTTTTCTTTTTCATTAGAAGACATAAGCTTTGTAAAAATTCTGGTATGTTTAAATGTGCTTTCCAGAGCTGTTAGAAATGAGCTTCCTTCAATCTGCTCAGATTAAATTAATTTTTCACTGTCTCCTTGTTTCAGACCGATTGGCTTTTAATAAAGTCTTCAAGTGAAACCACAAATACAATCCAACTATACTCTGTCAGGGAAAACAATAGAATTATAAAAAAGCAGTCATCAAGATATCTGATACATTTGGGGTTTGGCATTAAGGAACGATAAGCCTTCCCTTTCCTATAGAGAAGTACAGTCCCCTAAAAATGCTATAACATGAAGTTAGATAAATGTAGGCTGCCAGGTCCTTGCAATTCTTGGAAAATTTGAAGATTGAGTTGGCATTTTTGCCATACGAGTAATGGGAGTCCTAGTCATGTTTTTGAGTGTCAAAGGAAGGTCTACTCTTACAAGCGAAGACATTGGAGCCTATGAGGTTCACATAGAACTTCAAGACATGCCCTCTTTTTATAGCTGAGATGGGAACACTCCATGACACTCTGCAGATCATATTTATTACTGACAATTTACTACTCTTGGGTTTTCTAGTCAAATAAAATCTTTCTATTAATATAACTATTCATCTCTCCTTTTTTTTTTTTTTTTTTTTTGGTCTACTCTCTGATTTTATTACCTGTATGATTTTCATTTTTTTGGCCTACATATTTTGAATTTAATGATGCATTTAATGAAGAACCCAATAATTCTTAGTGCCAGCAACTTATTTATATTCCTTTATGGTTACTGCAATTGTCCATTTATGGTTTCTACTGACCCTGGATATGGACATGTGATTGAATTCCCTTGGTTCTGATCAAAATCCTTCTTGCCCCAAATAGATGAGAGAAACTTTAACCCCTTATGGTAACCAATCACCTTGCCAGTGTGGTAGCTCCTGATTTCTTGGCTTGACCTAAGTAACCAGAGGATACTTACAATGTTAGATTAAATGAAACTCTTATTACACTCCCTGTTG
The DNA here is from genome assembly GCA_004363575.1 of Solenodon paradoxus. Classification (NCBI taxonomy): domain Eukaryota; kingdom Metazoa; phylum Chordata; class Mammalia; order Eulipotyphla; family Solenodontidae; genus Solenodon; species Solenodon paradoxus. The sequence continues at coordinate 251,398 of RJWH01001239.1, read as the reverse complement.
GAGAGCTCTCTTCCTGGGAAGTTGGATTTCTAATCTAAAAAAGCTAAGACCATGACAAAATAAAGATATAATTCTTCAAATGGAAGCCATGAAGTGATGGGAAGAGGAAGAAATTCTGCATTCACTTCCGGTTCTCATGCTCCTGCATTATTACTCCTAGAATGCATCACCTTGTGGGACCTGATTGTTTCCTATTCTGCATTGCACAAGGCTACATATCCAGGTGTGACTCTTCGGATGAGCCCTCCATAGGCCATTTTACTCTCTGTTAAAGTTTCCTTCTTTCCAAATGTTGTCGCAATTTGTGATCATGACCTGGATCTCTTTATTTTCTGATAATAATGATCCTAAATTGGCACTCCTGTGACAGAGATCCTGAGTTGGAAAGCCAAGTTTTCTGTAAGTTCTTAGGTAATTATGCTTCTAGTGGCATGGCTTTTGGGAAAGTAAACCTATAAACAGAATTGGTATAGACTCCAGTAAGGATGCATTGTTGTCCTTTTTAGGGTACAAGGTGTCTATAATAATCAACCTTTCACCAAATGGTTAGCTAGTCTCCTTGAGGCATGGTGCTATATTGTATATGCAACTGCTGAGCTATTGGACATGTGTCAACAGCACTATCTATATTTGTCTTGGTAAAAATGTATGGATCTGGCATGTCCTGGAGGAGGAGCAGGTCAATCGCAGGCCACATACCCCTGGGTTTGAGTCCCGGGTCCAAAGGGAAATTATCTGTGTGAATAACTAAATAAAAATAAAAATAAAAGGTGCTTCTTCCTCCTCTCTTCCTCCCTGCCTGCAACTTTCCTTAAAAAAAAAGGATACATAATCTTTTCCCTGACACTATGGGTTTTCTTTTCATGGACTGGTTGCATTAGTTTTGAAGTGGGAAAAGCAAGAGGTCATCTGACCTAGACAGGATATGTTATCACGCTGTCTGGTGATTGAGTACTCCTTTATAGTGGACATTCTAGAGTGGTCATTGTCAGAAGACAATAATAGTTCCACTTTTGTGTCCATTAACACAGGTTCATCCATAGATTTCTTCCCCAAAGCTCCTTACCTCACAAATGATCAAATCTTATTCTTTCCAGTTCCCTTACAATTTGGGAGTTTTGGCAATGCCCCAAATTCTTATGTGTCTGTCTATTTTTAAACCACTTGTACTGTCTTAACAGGGAACAGCCCCCTGTACTATTTGCAACTCTGCTCACAGGGAAGACTTCCTTTCATTACTGTCTCTAGTACCACCCCAGTGGGGTTGGAGTGAAATGAAAGTCTGATTTAATTCAGCATTAATACATTGTGATCTAGGCCGGATCTTACGTTCTTTCAAAATTCAAGGTTAACTAGAATTAGCTAGTTTTAGGTATCACCCAGGAGGCTATATATGTTTAAATTAAAGGATAGCCTTCAATGCAATCAAGGTAAGTGACATGGTAATATGGACCATCTATTTATGAAACTTATCTGTGCTTTCTGGATCTAGTCATGCCGTATCCCATAATACAATGGGCAGCTACTGTGCTCATCTTTATTTATTTACTTAAAATTCACTAGATCTGCTTATACTCAGGTCGTGATGGTTGCTCTAGCTATATCATCACTTAACGTGTCATGGTCTGGAACTCAGTCTCCAGTAGGGTCTGCAAAGATACCAGGAATTGCTTTTAAATGGTGACTTGTTCAAGAGCTCTTTACTGCTGATGACAGAAGCATTTTAGGAGAACCCTTGGTGTTTGTTTGACTCGTATCAGGGCTTGTCAGAGACTCCATGCAGCATCCTAATCTGTGATATGATAGCATCATCAATTTACCAGGTCAGATATCTTCAGTGGCAAGACAACTTCTGTGATAATCTAGACCAGTTCTCAGACTTCTCTTGTGTTTGGCCATGCTCAGCCCTGGAAGCATTTTGAGTCACCTGGTAAGGAGGTCTCTCTTTGACTTCCTATATCATAATAGTTCTATTTTAGAGGTCAGGAAATCATCGTGAGCATTCTACTACCCAGAGCACACAGAGATAAATTTAGTTTCAATCCAGTTAGGACTCATAGCATTCCAGTGCCAGTGCTGCTGCAGAAGTCAATGCTTTAACTTCTGTACTTCAGTTTAATTCACCTCACTCAGGAACATCTTAAACTGCTGATCCTACAGTATGCCAAGAATGGCCATCAATAAAAGGGACCCTATTGCTACCTGACTGTGGAGTAAAATAATTTCTGTATCCCATCCTGATGGTCTAATTTTCCAGATACACTCCTTTTAACAATGACAGCTACATTCTCCTGAAAGTAGAGTCTATGAAAAGATTTGTGTGCAATTGGCTTTTGGGGGGTAGAGGTGAGGGTGAGGGTTGAGTTCTTTTATAATGGAGTTGGGCATGGGTTGAACAAAATGGAGAAGAAAAGAAAATCAGTCTGAGTATTCTACCAAACTGATTACTATGGGTCCTTGGACTTTAGTCTCATGGGGATCTTCCAAGGGCCAGTGGATGACACTGTGGTGTCATCTATCAGAGAACTGATAGATTTTAGAAGGAATTTTTGTTTTATAAAGCAAATTTTCTGAGCAGTCTGGAAAAATCTGGGTCAAATGACATTATACTTTAGTGGACTTACAATACTCTGAAAGAGATTACTGTCAACTCTGAAGAAGGTATTCACTGGCAGGTCTGAAGACTGTAGTATAAAAATATTCCTTTGGGATGTTTTTGAAATTGTAACATGTCTACTCAAATTGGTTGATAGATAGAATGAGTGACCGAGTCAAGGGTTAGAATCAGGAAACTCTAGCCTCTCCAAATTTCTTGTTATTCTTCATTAATCGCATCTCTCTGCCATTCTTGCTTTTTAGAGCAATACTGTCCAATAAAAATATAATGTGAGCTGCATAAGTAATTTCAAATTTTCAAGTAGCCATGTTAAAAAGGTAAAAGAATATTATGGAATTCATTCTAAGTATGTAATTTAACTCAAGTAGATTCAAGATATGATTATTTTAGCAATATAAAATTATTAGTGAGATATTTTACATTCTCTTGGTACTAAATCCCAAAGCTTGGTGCACGTTACATACTTAGAGCACATCTCAGTGTGGACAGGCGGCATTTAAGTTCTCAATTGTCACATGTGTCTAATGGCTAACAAGTTGGATAACATAAGATAGAATGCTCTTTTCTTGGTTCTTGGCCTGTTTACTTTATACTCACTTTCAAGGCACTCATGAAATAGTACTTTTCTGCAGTCTTCATATTCTTGCCTTTTTAGTTCCCTCCTTTACACATTTCAGCAGATACGCCAGCAAAAGTTTGTGTTTCCTTTCTACATGTTATCAATATACTTTGTTAAATTATTCCTCATTATCACTAGGCTCTGGGTTCTTGGAGAGCAAATATTGTATCTTTCAATGAGGCTAAGTCGCTAAAACCAACCCCATAATGTAGGATAAGAGAGAAGTGGTTTAAGCCGTCGACTTGAATATGATGTAAGGACCTTAGGTTGAATGATTAGCAAATACAAGTATTTTACTTCCCAAAACAATAGTGGGGGTCCAATAAGGTTGTATTAACAAATACAGTGGATAAAGGGAAACAGAGACATTAAACTGTCCTTATAGCTGGTCAGACCACATATGGAACAATAATTTTCGTGATACCATCATTGATAAGCAGACTGGGATGGAAAGAAAGACATAAAACTATGTTCCCTGAGGCGTGGATTCAACAATTGCACAGAATAAGAATGACCAAGGAAGATGACATTCCTCTCAAAAATTGCAGGACTACATAGAGAAGATGGATTGGACTTGATAACTTCTAGGAAATAACACTCTAATTTACAATTGTAAGCTGTCGGGACACAGATTTCAACCACACAGAAACAATAACTTGTAACAGACTCTAAAACTGAGAAGCACCTTAAGATGATTGAATGAATGAATAAATGAAGTAAAGTGAGAGTTGACCACAGTGGCAGGTAGGACATTTCTTTTTCTGCAAATTATTCAAGTACAAGTTGGATAACAGCTAGGAAATGTTGTAATGGGCATAGATGGTGAAAATCGATGTGCTCTCTGTTTCTTTCCAAGCCGTGAATTCTTTTCAATAATTCCACTCACTAAAGAAAAACAGCATTGCATTCGCTCAAGTCAGTGTTGACAGTATACATAGCTAGTTATATATCAATCATAAGAAACTCTCCAACTCAAACAATAACACCATTTTCCCTTGAGTAATTCTTACCAGTTTTCTGCTTTTGGAAGATTCAGTTGGTTAAAGAAAGTTCATAATCTGTGTTTTCAGGATGCATTTCAGAACACGAAGCAAACCTCACACCAACAATGCGTTATTACTCATTTATTTTTAGTGCTTAGTCATAGAACAACACAGGTTCCCAGAACTTCCTGGGCATGAACACATGAAACCTCTGCCCCCAAGAGCTTCCAGTCTAGATGGAGACAAATGCAAAACAGGAAATCAGCTCTAACACAAGACGATGAATGGGCATCACTGATACCTTAACGCGTGACCTCTTACAGACAACGATGCTTGCATTTTTCCACAAAACTAACTAAAAAGCAGTTTGGGATTAATCTTAAGTTCTCTCAAATATATAACTATCCGTATCATTACAATTGCTTTGAATACATGTTTTTTTGCTTTGAGAATTCTTATTATTGCCTTCCTCTTCATTGTTCTCAATCAAGAACTTCGGTCCAGGCACAGGGGACATGCAGATGGCTAAGGCATGGTTCTTGTCTTTATTAGAGCTCACAGGTAGGAAAGGCAAGCGACACTAACATGAAAAAGTTATAAAACAGCTGAAATGATAGTGGAAAGAATTTCAACTTTGATTTCTGACAGCTTGAAATCTATCACCATTTATTAGCTATTCTCCTTGGTCAGGTTTTCTAAATTTCCTGTGCTTGTTTCATTAATAATAGGGCACTAACTGGTTGTCTATTGTAAGAATGGAGTGAGAGCTGATAGGGAAAACAAGAGAAACAAATTCAAAGTATTTTTTTAAATGCTAAATGAATGGACAGTATTTGAGGCAAGATTTTTTTTTAATACAAGGGTAGATAGTAAATATTTTAATCATTTTAGACTATACAGTCTTTATTTCAACTATTCACGTTTGTTGTCATAGCAAGAAAGCAGCCATAGAAACGCATAAATAAATGAGCATGCCTGTGTTTTAATAAATTTGGTTTATGAAAACAGGTGGACAGGTCTATACTGTACTGATCCCATGTACAGTAAGTGCTCTAAGAGTTAAGAAGAAATAATGATTATCAAAGAGAGAGGGAAGGAAAACCATGTTTTATTTGCATATTTTGGATTTTACTTTTTATCCAAGTTAAACATTCACAAGTATAAAGAGTCAGTTTATGTAGAATTTCCTATTAAAAAGATTCTCTCTGTTCCTTTATCTGAAAGCCAATAATTTTCAACCCTTTTTGCTTATTTTTCTAGTGTTAATCTCCAGAACTCTGAGAAACAGAGATATCTAATGCTCTTAATTATTATATTTTTAATTTCAGATACTATTTTTGCATTTTCTACTGTGGGAAATGGAGATTCTACATTTTTCTACACACTCAACTCCCACCTCTCAGCTACCCTCCCTACCACATAGTTACATTATAATTGTGAATAGATCAATATTTAGTATTTACGTAATTATGACTGTGTGCAATTCATATCTGAATTATATGGTAAGTTATGCTTACTTAAATTCTTGTGTAGTGCTTTATTTTCTCTGGATTTAATGATTTCCTCTTTTTAAAATTTTCTTTTAAGTTTCCTTTATATTGCATTTATCACTAAATTATCCTCAACCTTTTTAGCAGTGTCTGTTTTCTTTAAATGCTCACATGCATCAGATTCTCTAACAGTTTTATCTCCCAAAGAAGAATCACCAGAGAAATACTTCTCAAGTTTGCATATTCAACAGAATTACTTGGAGAGCTTGTCGCAACAGGTTTCTTCATCCTAATTCCAAAGTTCTGAGGTAGGGATGCAGAATGTCACAGGCGATGCCGATGTCCTTGCCTGAACCGTACTTTGAACAGCACTGGGAAACACTAGCCAAGGGTTTTCTGTCCTGCTCCAGGCTGGATGGGATGCTTTCTGTGTTGGATACAGCCATGAATCCACGTCTTGGGGGTTTCCAAAGCTTCTCTCCATGGTTGTCACTGAAAACTCCAGAGCCTTCTGGATCCTAATGTCTTGTACATCACTCTCAGATAATAGCACCTAAGAACGTCACATCAACTTATCATGTGTCAATGTCTTTTTACCGGTCCTCTATGTGAGCTCTTAAGTTCTTTCTTTTAGGAAAGAACAGTGTCTTAATCATCTTCATGTCACCATGCACACATAAGGACCACTTAGAACCAAGTGTCTGGCTGATGACACTCCCTAGGTTTTTATAAAATGTTTCTTTGTTCTGAATGATTCTAGGGAGGGCAGCTGTTAAGTAGCTCCATATATGCGGAAAATATTTACTTAATTCATATATTTTCCTTCTGACTCATAAAGTCTTCCTTATTCAGATCTACCCATGAGCATTTGCCCCTTTAAAATCTCCTTCTATATGTACATAGTTATTGTGTATATTGCTAGTTGATATGTCTTTATTGACTGCTTAGATCTGTATTCTTTGAGACACCTGGAACCACACCTCTATCCCAGGGGAGATTATGATGAAAAAGTTTATTTTACTCTATGAGGTGAGTTCAAGTTTCTTTGGAACCGATAAAGGAAATCAAAATCTTCAAGTGCCACAATTTCCCTTGCTAAAACATGGTGGTCTACTGAGAAGTTTACGGTGAGGGATAAGGGACTGCACACAATTTGTATGTAGGACAAAGCAAAAACAACAAAAAAAAATGAAACTAAAATGTTATTAAAGAAATCATTTTTTTCTATAATATAATTATAGGCGAGATCCACAGGTACCACATGGACTAAAGAGTTCTTTCATTCACATCATTCTCAAAGCTTTCAGTCACATACGAATCCATAAAAACAAAACAAAACAGTAGTAGACTAATTGTACGCAGCATCGACTGTAATATTTCATCCAGGGACTAGGTAGCTATATTTGCTTTTTCTCTTGTGTATATCTTATCGAGAGTGTCAAACCCACTTTGCATACAGGATGATAACATCATATATACCTAGAAGTGAGGGAGTGAACCTGTAGACTGGAGATAACTCGGGCAAGGCAAATGATAAACATGGTGCTAGAAATCTGATTACCTTCCTAAAATGGAAGATCAATCTATGAGTGCAAATGTCATCCATTTCATAGATGAACAATCATTCCTTCATCTATCACTGCCAATTCTGTCCAGTCTGTTTTATTTATCTGGACTGTATTGCAGCTGAATACATCTCATGAGTTATATAGCAGTTTCTTAAAGATGAAATTCTGTGTTGCAACAGGCCAAATGTGTTTGCTGCAGGCCCATCTGTCTCAGTAGTTCTCGTTCACACACTAGCTATTTTTTCATATTTAAGGCTATTTATTGCATATAAATACCCCAAAGCACAAATAACAGGCAGGGAATATTTTAGACAAGCCCATGACATATATCAAAGTATTAAAAGAGAAGCAAACAAGGGGGAAAACTCTCGGTTGAGTGTCAATAACACGTCCTTCTGCCCCACTTACCCATTGTTTAGTGGGTGGCAGGCAATCCAGGGTTTTCAATTATTTTAAATCAATGTGTGAAGGAATGGAGATAAATCTGAATTCAATATTTTTTCCAATGGAGAAAGCTAGTTGACCTTGGAAAATTGAAATTCCAAACCCACCCAAGTTTCATATGAGTAAGAACTGAAAATAATCATAAAATAACTGAATTGGAGGCGACCTCAGAATTCATTGAATATAAACCTCCGTTTGATACCCCTTACTAGAGACAATTTTCTCAAGATTGACTGAATAGTTCTTGTGGAATAGAGACTTTCTTGCCATTATGCTGTGCTATGTTATGCTTTCTTTGGGCCATTTGATCATTTTTCTATTTATGCTATATTTGAACTATCTAATCATTAATATCATTCACATTTATTATAGACTTACTCTATTTTAAGGATTGTTTAAGGAACTAGAAATGAGCTCATAATTCATTCAAATCCTTTTATATACAAATATAAACCTCAATTCAACCAATCTAAATGCAATATTTAAGCAAAGACGGAAATACAAAAAAATCTAATTAATGGAAATGCAGAAGTTGATTTGATTTTTTTTAATGAAAACATGGAAAGTTTACATATAATTGTGAATTACATAGGGACACTAACTATAAAAGGGTTGAGTACTCTATACCCTGAAAATGAGAGCTGAGTATCAAAGGAAGGAACATGTTGAAAAGATGGAACCTCTACCTAAGTTTGGGATTCTTGTCATCTGGAGAAGGTATAGTTGTCCACTGGTTGTGAAGAAAGTCACTGTGTTGTCTTGGGTCAGGACTAGTTCATGGAAAGTACACAGAAGCTGGCAGGCAAGAAAGGGACCAGGTTGTAGATGTATTGCGCTGATGAATAAGGACTAGAAGCAAGAAACTATGCTGGAGGTTTTAATTTGACTAAGGCTGGCAGAGACATCCACAATGGTGTATTTGCTGTCTTATGGTTTTTCTGTGGGATTTCTTTATGCTTTATGAGCATCCTTTAATATTCTTTGCAAAGCTGGTTTTGTGGTGGTAAAATCCTTTAACTTTTGTTTGTCAGAAAAGGTTTTTATCATTCCTTCAGTTCTGAATGATAATCTTGCTGGATATAGTTTCCTAGGTTGAAACTCCTTTTCTTTGAGCACTTTGAATATATTATGCCATTCCCTTCTGACCTGAAGAGTTTCATTTGAGAAGTTTGCTGACAGTTTTATGGGGGCTCCTCTGTATGTGACACGTTTTTCTCTGGCTGCTTTTAATAGTCTTTCTTTATTTTGTATTTTTAACATTAAGATGATGTGTCTATGTGTATTTCTGTTTGGGTTTCTTTTATTAGGAACTCTTTAAGCTTCCTGGATCTGGTGGCTTGCTTCATTCTTCAAGTTGGGCAAGTTCTCCTCTATTATTTCTTCAAATACAGTCTCTGCCCCCTTTTCTCTCTCTTTCTCTGGGACTCCTGTGATGCAAATGTTGTTCCTTTTGATGTTATTCCAGAGGTCTTGAATGCTGTCTTCGATTCTGTGAATTATTTTTATCTGTTTGCTGGTTTTCTTGATTGAGTTCCTCTGTCCTCTATTTCAGATCACTGATTGTACTGGCAGCTTCATTCATCCTATTGCTGAACCCCTCTATTGAGTTCTTTAATTCAGCCATCACGTCTCTTACCTGTTTGATGTCTTGTTTTAATACTTCTCTTTGCTTCCTGACATTCTTGTTTACTGCCTCTACTGATTTTTGAATTCCCATGAGTGTGTTAACCACCATTACCCTAAATTCCTCTTCAGGTAATTTATATACATCTGCCATATTCAGATTATCCCCTGAATTTTTGATTGGATCCATCATTTCACATATATTTTTCTCTGGGCCTTTGCTACATTCAGCATTCTGTTTATATTTTTGAGGGTTGGGTTTCCCTGGAGGTGTGTAGGTTTGACTTTCCCAGGCTTGGCAATCAGTCTGCAGTTTTGCCTCTATCCACAAGGTGGTGCTACGTGGTAGCATTGAGGTTTTGGACTGCCTTCTCACTGTAATCCAGGGGGTGGGGCATCTGATGGACGGGATTTCCTGTGGGCGGCTATGTGGTGTGTGGGATATCCGCTAGGTGGACCCCAGGCTCTGGTGTGAAATGTGAAATGGTTGTGGGAGGGGTTTGATTTGGCTGATTTCTGATTATGGGTATACCCAGTGCAATTTCACTGTGTGGGCTCCAGCTCAGCTCTGGGTACATTAGTTCTCCTTTCACCCCTTCCCAAGTCAGCCTTCCATGGCTCCGTGTCTCAGCCCCACTGAGTCAGTCTCTTGCTGCCTCTGCAGCTGGTCCCGAAATCCCTAGCCTCCACCTCACCGCACATCTGGAGACCCCCAAGTTCCATCCCAAATCCAAATCTGCAGCTTTGCTGAGAACCGTGCCGGGTGCCCTCACCCACTGTTAGTCTTCAACGGTTCTGTCCTCAGCTAAAGTACCAGTGTTTCTTGGTGTTTGTCTCAGGAAAATAGGTTTTTTGTTTCTTGGTTTTTTTTGGTGTTTATGGCGGGGCGGCCGGAAAGTGCATGCTATTGAGTCACCATCTGGATGTTGATCCTCACATAGATTTTATTTTGGTATGATTGGATTCAGGCTCTCAAATGACTTCATGAGAAAGAGGTTTTTCTTCATTTCTTTGCTTTTTTCCCCCTACAATGTTGACCTGTTTCTCAGGCATATTCTCCATCTTGTAATGGTAAACTTGCTGATGTAGATTCAGGATCATATGTTCTCAATATTTCTGTTAACTTCTCTTTAGCGTGTGATCTGAAACCAGAGTAAGTATAATTCTGCCTTTATAGACAAACTTCAATTATAACATTTCCCATTGAAACTTTCTTCCTATATTTGACTTCTGCACCCTTTCTACCTGTTGACAGAAATGATATAGCCCTTTATGTCTAGCATTTGCTAAACATTTCTCAAATGGACAGTCAACAAATTTGTCCAAGCGAGTATATGAATAGTTTGGAGGTCAAATTAAGTTTCACATAACTCATAAATTCATGCTCTTTTCACTCCCCACATTATCACTACTTGGAATATGGTTTTGTGACAGACAAGCAAAAGCAGCAGCAGCAAGTCACAGTGCAGTTGTTCAGGGACTGTAATAAAGAGCAGGACAGAGCAGGACAGTCCTTCATTTGAAGGACTATATTAAATACCTTAGAAATTTCTCACCACAGTATGTCATTTGCCACAGATTAATCCAGATGGTCTTGAGTAACTTTATAGGTAAATTGGGAAAATAAGTGTTTTTAAAAATTTTATTTAGCTCATTTTTTATGCTTAACACAGTTATACACAATATAATGAACTTTACTAAAGTTGTACTACAGTGAACAGTACCTTTTATTAATTTTCTTTTTTGAAAATTAAAATATATTGACATTTTAGCAGGTACTGGAGCTATGTAGTGAGATCCACTGTCCTTGTCTTTAATAAAATCATGAATTAAATAGAGGACTATCATATTACAGTGCTGTGACTGAAGAAGCATAAGTTACTTTGGGGACTCCTCACACAGTCTGTGGGAAGATGGAGTTAGAGAAGACTTTTCAGAGGAACTGACAGATGAGGGTTGAAAAATTCGTTGGCATTAGATAAAAAAGAAACCTGTTCATCATTATGACTGATTTATGGTTATGGTACAAAATTATGAAAAACAACTTTGGGTTTTTATTTCATTCTTTCTGAGCTATCTTGAAATAAACCATGCTCTGTTTGGTATTATCCATTGGTGTAAATATTTGGTTAATTGATCAGCATGACTTCTTTTAGTAATAATACAAGTTTAGAAAACAGTATCTAGTTCCTTGTCCTGTGCTGGTATCTAGCCTTCTACTTACCACTCTCTCTATGGGAATGGACATGTGATCCAGGTTGGACTAATCAGAGCACTGTATTCTACCATGGTAAGTTTTCAGTGGTGAGTACATAAGACAATGTAAACCTGTGTCTTTGTCTCAGGGCGTTTTCTGGAACCATTGTGAGAAACCTACTTTCTCTCTCCTAGATGTGCTAAACTGGCTGGTTGGAAGACTGCTGTAAGTGGCCATCTTTGCACCACTTGACAAATACTTAGCTGGGAAAGCATGCTGATATACAGGAAAGCGGCGATGAGCGATGAAGAGAGAGGCAGGATACTGATTGCATAATTAGAGAGCATGTATCCAGCTGTGCCTACTGAAGCAAGCTCAGTGTTTGGGATTTTCATATTTACAAGTTCCTATAGTTCTTGCTATATGGGAGCAAGTTTGAGTTGGGTTCCTGTCATGTAACCAAAATACACTGACCAAAACATTTGAATCCTTTGCAAGTGTTCTGTACCAAGTTTCTACTAAGGCATGCAACAATAATTAGTACAGTTTTATCATGTGAAATGAAAAAATATAAGAACTAGAGAAATTGAGCATATCCTAAAGCCTGAACTAGATAGAACAGTGGAAAGAGATTGGTCTTGAGAGAGTAGATGAATTTGGACTTTAGTTACGTTGCTCATTTTTATAGAACTTTGGTCAAGTTATTTCATATTAGCAGGTTTGTTTTGGTAAAAACAATGTAACTCTTAAGCATCATATTCATAATCTGAGTTCTTTGTGAGCAATCTGAATATGATAAGACCATATTGGTAGCATATTAATGCACTTTCCTCTCACGTTCATTCACTCATCAAGTTTCAGTACCCAAAAAGAACTCTCAAGAAGTGCTAGTAGTCCTCAGGGAGTGTACATCAGCTTAGAGAGATTGCCTTTGTAGATATTGAGATGCTCCAAATGGGCCAAAGAGAAGTGAATAGTGGTGGGATAAGCAATAACTATATATACCTTTTGTATTACTCTTAGAGGAAATCACAAATTTTACAGATATTTTAGTATATCAATCTGAACTTTATTATACTTCCTTCTTCCAAACAGCAATAATTATCTGGGCTTTGCTGAGCATTATCACATGCCAAGAACTATTAATTTGTCCTTTACATCAATTAATTCACTTAATCCTCATGACAATTGACTTAGTATTATTATGTAGCATTAAACAAATTTCACAGAAAGGTTAAGTAAGTTGTCCAAGGTTACACGGCTAATAAGTGGTAGAACTGGAATATGAATCCAGGCATCTGGTCCCTGAGGTTGTGTTCTTAACCTCTATCCAAATCCCCTTCCTATGATTGTTGTATGACTTCAGAGGGTTTGTTCTGACTGGATGTAATAGCAAGGTATTATAGATACCAACACATCATTTCCTTTCAAGGACTGAAGTTTTGCGTCTAGGTCAAGGTGACCCGGTCTGGCTCCTTGAGGATGCAGCCTCTTGAAACCTGCCTGCCTACTCACCTTCATTCCTGCCTGCACCTTTCCTTTTCTTTTTCTTAAAGAATACATACAAAGAGGTTTCAGCCTTCCTCGTTTATTACACATGATCTGGCATGTCTAAATCTCATCTCAGGGTCCAGCGAGAGCCCTTGCTAAGTGATTTATGAATTTTGGGTGGAGAAGAACATGTTATCAGTAGCTGCATTGTGCTCAGTTAAGCCTCCTCTCACAGCTGTGAATAAAAAGAATAAAGGAAATATCTTCTTATTAATTGGGTTTCTGGAAGTGTCATCCATTCACTAGTAATGCTAGTAATTTCAGGTCTTGATTGCTGTTTTCCTAAGTGTGAGCACAGGCCAAACCTTTCTGACTAATGCTAGGATTAACTAGTTGATCCTGGTCTTTATTTGTGTGGAAATATATTCTGTATAGAAACAGCTGAAAGCTGATTGAGACCTTGCTTCCTTCCTCAGCATGCCATTTCACACCTATGTAAATCTTACTACCCTAAACACACACAGACACAGACACATACAAACCAAACCAAACCCTAACTTGCCAACAAAGTTGTCTCTAACTCCTCCAACTCCCAGGTGTTTTCCTCTCTCACCTTAAAATTTCCATAGCCCTTGTAACTTAAACCAGGGCTTTTCAAGCTTAGTTCTGTTGATAACTGGTTGGAATAATTCTTTGTTGGGGACTGTTCTAAAGGATGTTCCTGTGCACCTCTGGCTTCTGCTGTCTAGGTGCCAGCTCCCCACACCACTCCTGCTCATTTGTGACAACCAAATGTTTCTCGAGATGTTACCAAATGTTCTGAGGGAGCAAAATGACCACCACTTGGACCACTGGACTGTGCCAAACAACTTAGCTTGAAATACGCTTTCATCTATGATTCTCTAGTTGTTCTTTGTTTATTCATATTTCCTCAACAAGATGGCAGAACACTAAGGCAGAAATCATGCATGATATTTTGCGTTTTGTTCTTCCAAATGTGAAAACAAAGAGGAAAGGAAAGTCAACCAGTATTTTTTGAGTGTCGACCCTGTGATAGAGCTTTCTAAGTACTTTGCATGTGCCATTTTATCAATTCAGTCTATAAATATGTATTGAATGTCTACTTATTATTTAATACTTGAGAGACAGCATTCAAATCCTGGTTCATCCACCTAGTGTGATAATGGGTAACAATTAACCTGAGTGCCTTGGTTTCTTAGCCTAAAATGAGATAATAATATCAACCATTCCAAATGGGTTGAGAAAATAACCTGGATTTAAAAGTGCAAAACTCTTAGGAGAGAGTCAGGCACATATAAGTAACTGCTGAGTATCAGCTATCACTATTACACAAGGCCACCTGGATCCTGGTGTTGTGGAATCACCAGTGGACAAGAGGCTTGTTCTCATTGAGCTTATAGTCTAATGTGGGCTCACAACACTCTCATAAAAAGCAGCGTGCCATAGAAGTAGCCCCAGTTTACAGGTGGAGAAAGTTCAGTGAGAGGAAGTAACTTGTCCAAGGTCACACACTGTGAGGTCTCTAGGCCAAGATGTGAACTCAGCTCTTGGTGGCGATAGTGCCTCACTGAATACTCAGTAAGTTCTCAGTATACTTGCTGATGTCTAGACTCAAAAGAAAATTATTTCTCCCTTTTCTTCATTCTCTCTTCTTTTTATTTTCTCTTCCTTTTGTAAGGGTTTTTCAAACCTTTAAAAATATGTATAAGTATATTTAGCTTCCCACTTCATATTTGGTTATTTACTTTGCTTATGAAAATCTCGCTATCTCTGCTGATGAACCAACACTAGACCTTAGATATATGAAACTTCATTGAAAATGAAATGTCCACCGTGATTCATCCCTGTAGCATATGGGTAATGTGTACTTTGGGATTTAAAAATAGAGATGAGTCAAGAAAATCATATGTTTTCTATTTAAAAAAAAACTTTTCAAAGATTTAGGTGCCCCTCCACCCCTTACCATCAGATTAAATATGATGACCATAATTGGGGTATGTATCCAAATTGAACCTGAAATAGCTCATTCCTTTCCAATTTTAGCATTTATAAATACTATTTATCAAAATAATAACTTCAGCTATTTCTAGCTTTATTTCACGTTAGCTCAGGAACTCAACAGTGTGTCAATATTCACCATCCGGGGTCTATCACCACACGGAATGTAGTGAGTGGTTGGATCATCCTGTAACTAACTCTGTGTCTCTGCCTCTGTCTATGTCTCTCTTTGGACATGGATAACTGAGGCACTAGGGTCTGAACAAGGGCTGCCTTCTTGCTAAATGACTCCTCAGTTATAATTTTCCCAGGCCCCCGCCCATGTGTGTTTATGTGTGATCATCCTAGTGGGTGTGGAGGAAGAGCTGCAGTCAGGCTGGCTAAACTACGATCTGGAAACTTCAGAAAAAACCCTGTGTTTTGCACCTTTCCAATCAGTGCTTCAGCCAGAAGACCAGCCAGTCAGCTGTAAGAAGCTCATTGTCCTTAGCTCACACTGAGGAGATGCTGCTTTTCAGGTGAAATGAGAGTTTCCTGTATTTTAGTGAAAACTAACCAAAGCACATCCTAAACAAACTTACTGGGCCCAAACTTTGCTCTTTGTAGGTGAAGGTGAAAGAGATGAAATTTCTTGAGTTAAAAACATGTGCTGTGGATTTTCAATTGAATGTGTGTATGAAAAATGGGTCCATATCTGGTGACCTCATGTATCTATTTTGGTAAACAAAAACCGTATCAAAAATAAAAAAAACAAAAACCAGGAAGAAAGTACAGAAAGAAGAAAGGCTCCAGGGACGAATGACTGAATGAGTGATCGCGAAGTGGGAACAAAGTTGGCAGTTGCATTCTTAGGCCCTGCTCTCTCCTCTTGGGACTGGTCTTCGCGCACACGGGGGACTTGGAATACCTTCTGATTGTACATTTGTCCCATTTTGCTTTTATTTTTGGGCTGATTGCCAGGATTTGAAAGTCACATGTTTTTTCCAAGTCCTACATCCAAGTCAAGGATACAAAACATTCCAAGTCATGGCTCCACAGTCAGGTCTCCCCCATACCAGATGTATTCCCGGCATAGTCAACCAGGTGTGCCCCCTGTAGTGTGGCAGCCCCCACCTGGCTCTGAGGTGCAGTTATGCATTTATTCTCATCTCATGAGATAAATGCTGTAGGTGCTCTGTCAGCTGCCAAAGCTGCTTAGAGAAAAGACAGGCCATATTGTCCCTACTCTGACTCTCATGGAGAAAACATAATCTTGTCTCTGTCTTTACCCTGCCAAATCCTTCTATGTATTTGGCAAATTTTATATGTTTACTATCAGTTAACAACATGAATGATCCTGGATTCCCTACTTTACACACACACACACACACACTCTACACCAAGAAACTACACTAAGAAAATCTCTGATTTCCATTGTGATCAGTCCTATTAGAAATAAACTCATATTTAAGGGTGTATAAACTTGAGAAGGCTGATTTAGAGGCACTACAACCTTGCTTTGCTTCAGGAGAGTTAAGAAATTTCTAGAAATTGTTGCTAGAGGTTGGTGGTGAAGAAGAAAATACTTCTGGCTGAGAAAGTATTCCCCGGCTACCTTCCTTTGCACTGACCCCAAATCTGCTCTTCAGTTTCTGATCATTGTGCCTGTGATAGGACTCTTTTTTTTTTTTTTTTTTGACTTGCCATTTAGAGATCCAATTGAAATTCAGTTTCTTCCAAGATGTTCTCCTAATAGTTTCTGTTTTTTCCTTTTCGAAATCACCTGCATTGTTTTCTGTGCTAAAAATGATCTTCTCTGGGTTTTTGTGCACTTGATATAACAGTCTTCAGTCGAGGGACTGGGTTTCACCTGCTTTCAGGGGATCATGGTTCCTTGCACAGATGAGAATATTTGTGACTATTAAAGAAATGTTTATGGCATTACTGCAATGAGTGTCATGACATTTATATTATAAATGTGAAGGGTCAGGGTGTAGAGTAAACCTGAAAATGGACATTCAGAAGATTTGAACTCAAGCTTGTGCCCTACCTTCTACCAGCTGTATGCATTTGTTTGCAGAGAAGTCATTTAGGTCTTTTTCCAGGAAAGCTGATAAGCCTGCTCACCTGTGATCTCTCTGAGATTATTATGTGCATCATACAGCATAATACAGTTTTCAAATTGTATGTTGTGAAGAGATTTTTGGTGAATCCTTGAGTTAATTCTGAAAACGCAATAGACTTCCTTGCATTCCATTTTTCTCTTCTTCATTAATCAAATGCTAACAAGAATTTTGTTTTTGGCATAAGGAAGTACTGCAGGACTACCCATAAATGCATGATGGATTTGTGACGAGATGGATTGGTGCCTATTTCCCTCTTTGGCTCAAAGACCACTATGGTCAGGAAGACACATATGGAGGGTACAGGTAAGTGCTAAGTATGGATACAATGACTGTAAGAAGACCACCAAACTGATGTGTATATGTGGGAACAGATCTTTCAATGCACTACCCTTCCCAATGTATAGTCCTTTATACAGATGAAGAAACCTGTCATACACGTCCATAATTCTACTGAGCCCTCAATATAGTCTTGAGTTAATCATTCATAAATCCATAGAATAATCCTTTTCTTTTCTTTTCTTTTTTTTTGTGATGATTGAACTCTTGATAATTTTCCGGTTTAGAGAAGACTTGGTACCGCTTCTCCACAGGGTGTGTTTGAGAAGCAAAAGGAATAATAAAGTAAGTGCTAAAACTGACTGTTGAATGAACTCCCAATTAACTACATCATGAGGGCTCCTCTCTTTATCATTGGAGAGGGTATTCTCTGACATTCTTTTCAAGGGTAACACTGGTAACCCCTAAGTTGAAATAGAAAGGAGGAGGACTCAGAAATAAACACCTTTGCGGAGTCTACATATTTAGGATTTTTCATTTTACATTACATTGTATCAGTACAGTTATATTTTATGATGTTTGCGGTAGTGAATTTTTTTTTAAATCTAGTTTTAAGAATAGAAATCCAAATACAGAGGGCAGAGGGAAAACTCTTCATTGTATCAGTATGAACATTTTTATGGGATTTTTTTTTCCCTTTTGGCATCCTGATCTCTTTGAAAATGCTTTCCTCTCTACTTATAGGGAAAAAAATACACCTACTAACAGCCCGAAGGAATTATGCAATATACTTTACACAACTCTCTATGGCCTCAGGTAACAATATAAATGAACCTTATTAGAAAATTTCCTTCACTGTGCATGTGAAAAACATTTTTTTTAAATGAGGTTTTTTTTTCTTTTGGATTCAATAAAAATGCTCCTCTTGAATGAAAAGGAGCTGCATAAAAGAAATTAGGGCATGTTACAATTCAGCTGTTTGAGTCAAAAGTAAAAAGAAGAAAAAAACTGGCATTTCTGAGGCGGAAAAAGCTAGGTCTTCCTTTTCAGGAATCACAAAAATAGCCGCTGAAAACCCTTATGCTTTCCAAGAGAAACTTATTTCAAAGTTATATGTAACTAAAAATAGGGGGATTATAATGGAAGTAGTATGCATGGGTGTGAAGTCCTTAAGAAAGATAGGAGGCATGGGCGGGAATGTCAGGTTTCATGATTTTAAAACCTGTCCTGTGATTCAATCTATTGGTTGGAAGAACATTTAACCCTAAGGAGTCAGCTGTGTTCCTTACCAGAGACCACATCTTTGGAAGCATTTGTTCGAAGACTCAAAATCTTAACCGTGATCAGACCTTGAGAAACCTCCTTACCCAACATGACTGGGCAGTCATGGAATAGCTATTCCTACTCCACGGTTTGGACACTTCTGTAATGCTGTGGTGCTGTGGACTGGGGAAAGAGGGCTGGAGAAGTTTTCCTTTTGGTCTGATTAAAAACCTTTTAAAACTAGATAGACGTGATGGTTACACAACAGTTGAGTTTCCTCAATCCGTTGGATTGTTCACATTTTTTTTTGTAGAATAATTTTTATTTAGTTGTTCATCTTGACTGTTTCCTTGGTCCTGGAACATGAAATACATGTGGACTATGCTCTGCTGGAGGCAGCAGACCTAACCACTCCTCCACCAGGGCACACTGAATTATTAATTTTAAAATAATTTTATGTGATGTGAATTTTGCTTTAACCTAAGGGGAAAAAAATACATTTGTGATCAACATAGAAGGGGCTCACTCTAGGCAAGCATTGTTGTATCCCCACTGGCAGGTAGGTGTCAGGTTCTTTTCATGATCTGAGATGGGGTGCCTGCTATTTATAATTGTGCTTTTCCAAAAGAAAACCTTAATCGCCTTCATTGGGGAAGATAAATGGCTGAGATAGAAGAACACCTACACATTGAGAAGAAGAGTTATTGTTTCGAAAGAACTTTTTATATTTATAAGTCATTATAGTCATTGTTTTCTGGCTGATTTTAATTTGCAGAAATGAAACTCAGCAAAGAGTGGGAACATGTGGATGAATTCTAGCGCCATTGCACAGGGCTGGAAACTTGAGCTTCATCGTACTGATGACCCACGGCCCTCAGGCATCCTGACTCATCCACTTTTCAAAAAGCGCTCGATTGAAAGAAATGTAGACCCAGAAAGAATTTAACATGACTGGAAATTGATAAAAGGGAGCCCAATCAACCTGCCCTGCATGCCAGGACATAATCACTTTGCTCGAAATTGCCCTTTTCCTAGGGCGATGCCAGTTTTTTTTCATTTTCTAATTCCCCTCCTTTCTCCAGTTTACCCTAAGCCTTTAAGTAAAATTGCTCATCTCTCTCTTGCAACTCTTCCTCATTTCTTGCTTCTGTTCTTTCGTGCTTCGACGAAAACATTCTGGATGTGCAATGTCACCCCAGGTCCGGACCAGTCAAGGACCCACTTTCTGCAAATACATCTTTTGTTTCTAATCTGATGATGAGGCTCACACCCAGCATCCTCTTATTGCTGTTTTTCTCCAGGTGGAGGTCCAGACTCTCGGGTGCCAGATGATTAAGCCTTGTTTCTAGCAGCGGTTGAAGACAGCTGTTCCTCTATCAAATCTTTTCCTCTCAGCCAATTGCGGCAGAGTCTACACCCAGCTGTGCACTGAGGTGCTCACTGGCTGCTCTCATCTCTCCTGACAACCTTTCATCTCGATTCTCTATAAACTTTTCTTAATATCTGCTTGTTAAACCTGACAGAATGGCATTAGAACAAAGCTAACCTGGCTGCTGAAATGCTGGCAGCATCGTCTGTCAGGCCTTTGGGTTTCTTCCTTTGATAAAGTTTTGCCAGGCTATTATTGTGGAGGCCTGGTTGGATGTTTCTGAGGCCTTGGAGCAGAGGGGCCTCCATCTACAGCAGAAAGCTCAGAGGGTGATGTGATCTGAGGCGTATCCTGAGTTGAGTCATGTAGGTTTTGCCCCCAAATAATTCCCAGCGAACAGCAAATCAAACTTCCTCATCTCCGCTTATGTAAGTACATTCACAAAGCTTTCCAAAAAAGAGCTTTTCAACTTGGTTGTTCTACTTAAGAAGCAGGGTTTAGACAGTTGCATAACAAGGTCATCAAGGATCAGTGGCCTTCTAGGGGTCTCAGACTAAATTAGCATCAGAATGAAGATGAGAAGTTCCATCTTCTAGAGGAGAAAATAAACTGGTTTGTGGTCTAATAGGAAGTCTCCATTCTTCCCTGAAGTCCACCTGGCACTTCATTTGACGCAATCAGATATCAGTGTGCTATCTGGGCAGTTGGAAGGCACGCTTTGCACATTTATATTGCTCTCAAGAGCCCTCCTGTCTTCAAGCGGTTAAAACACTTTCTAAGAGCAGAGCGTGTCCTCTGTAGCTAATTTCAGCTCCAAGGCTTTGGAGTTTTTTGTTGCTTATTTTTTTTTTTTTTTTCAAGAGTGGCTTTCCACCTGCAGTCTTCATACAGACCTGGTGAAGGTTGGAAAGTCATGGAAATGGATCTCACACAGTCTTTGCTCAATGAGTATTTTTGTCCTTTGACTTAGAAGTGCAGATGACACATTCACTCAGAGGGGACTATAAATCAAAATGTTCTTCCCTGAAAAGGGCATCATAATTTAGTCTGTCGTATGTAGCTTTAACATTTCTGGAACAACTTCTGTCCCATCCACTCCATCTCCATTGACCAAGAAAGAAATACTTGATAATGTTTCTAGAATCTTCATTGTTATAGTCCTTGTACTTTTCTATGTAAAGATTTCCATACTCACTATTTTAACCTGTGTGAAGGCAGGTACTTAACTGCAGATATTCTTTATGATCACCCTTATTGCCTCCTAACCCCCACACTCCCGCAGCATAGAACTAACTGGTCCAGATTGCAGGGCAGCCTCCTTGAATATTGTTGGCATCATATTAGCTGACTGAAGCCATTATTTGGAGCTAAAAACTCAGCATTATTTTTATCTCCTTAAGTGTTTCTTCACTTATGCTATGAGAGGAAGAAGACGACATTTCTCAAGAACTATGGGTCATCACTTTGGGAGCAATACTATGGTATAATAGTACTTAAACTCAGCGAATGTGTCTCAAGTCTAAGAAGAAACAAACGAGATGCCCACTTCTTCACTCCCCCACACCCATACTTTGTCCCTCACAGATGAAGCCTGGGATAGAATTTCCATCCCTAGACTTTTCTCCTTATAAGGTGTGGTTTCTGCCATTAAGAAGTCTGCTTGGACATGGAAGACTTCAAGCGCTGAATTATGTCTTCTGCTCCCTACTCACTGGAGCAACTCTGCCAACGTCCTGAAGGAGAACCGGATAGGTGTGTTCTTACAGGAGACAGTGCTCCTCCTCTAATTGCCTTAAACGCTTTTGAAGCTATTGTCTGGTGGATCTAAGAAAATTGATCCTGAAGGTGTGAGCTCAGAGCTGGGAGTCAGGAGCTTAGAGTTGTAATTCTTGAGTTAGCAATGACTCATTGTTGGCCTGAGGCAAATTCACTCATCCAGTCTGTGCACCAGTTTATTCATCTGCAAAGCTTAGGGAAATTAACATACACTATCCTCCTGGGGATATTAAATGGTTTAGGTAATAATGATCAGGGCACATGAGTTTGATGGAAAGCACCCTCAGATTTGACCTGCTTGAAGTCTCTACAAATTTTTAGTAGCCTTTGCTAAGTCTTGTTTCCAAGTCTAGAGTTTCCTCTGGAGGCCTTTAAGTGCACCACGAGCAAATTCAAGTTCCCTTGGAATTTGTTTCTAATCCTGAGAAGAGATGATTTTCTTTAGGACTGTGTCACTTGGTGATTCTGCACAAGAGGTCTTCTAATCCACCACAAAGACCTCACTGCCACCTGCACAAACAGATGACAGGCAAGATGAGAACCCACTTCTGGGGTGAGACCATGTGGTTTTGGAGTCCCTCTGTGGAAAAGCAGTGCTATGGCATCAACAGAGAAGCATCATCTTAAAGACATCCTCCTTTGTTGATCGTCTTCCTCCATGTCTGATGAAAAAACCCTTTTGTGGATAAAAAAAAAAGTCAGAATGAAAAACGATGTGCCAGTAAATGGAAATTAAATGAGTGTGTTAGTATTAATTTGTTACATTCTACATGTGCTTCTCTGAAGAAGCAGTGTTTATACTTAGGGCCAGCTGCATGCTTCCAGTAGGGTAAAGTAAGAAAGGACCCAAGAGAAATTGATCTAGCAGCCCCCACATGGCTTCCATCTCAGTCGAATCCTCTTTACTTTGCTCACTTATTTCTTTTCTTGGAAAGGAGAGCCACTACTAAGTGTTCTCTTCTCTGGGTGGACTGGCCTCTGTTCTCTGTCTTCCAGATTTCAGGTCTCTTGAGTCTTGAAGCATATTTCTGTCTCATCTACTTAACTCTGCTGTTAAATCTCTGCCACCATGCCTGTCTCTTCAGCTCACCAGATTTCACACTCATTTGCCAGTGGCTGTGAAAGGAAATGACAGCAGAATTTCTCATGAACTTGGCTCCCATCCAGCGTGGAAAACTTACTGAGTTGATGTCTCCCAGAGCCCTGTCTTTAACTCAGGTGTCCCCATTTCATTGGGCTCAGCAGATTTCCTACATCTGTGGTGTATGACATTGTAAAGAGTTCAATCTGGAGACTCATTTTCCCCTTCTGTGTCCCCATTCCATGTTTCAGCCAAGGAGCCTCCCCATAGGTCTAAGACTGAAAAAGTGCAGATTGTGTCAGTCCTGCTTTTAGCAGTGCCCTGTGGAATAAGACACCTCCTGCTCAATGTTCCCTCTACTGCTTTTAAGGTGTGAACAGACGAGCAGGATCCATGAGCTGACAACCATGCCGTGTGAACACCAGAGACGGCAAGCAGAGAGCTCTATTAGTGGCTTGGGGCCCTGGAAGGAAACAATGAAATGCAGGCCTTCCATTCTCTTTCACTCATGGACTCATTATTTCATTCCTCCAGCAACTAGTTACTGAGTTCCTATTGTGCTTTTCACTCCAGGTTGGCCATTCTGATATGGGAGCTGAGATGATTGAATGCTTGCTGTGGAGCAGATCTTGGGCTGAATGGGAGTCTTCCACAACACTGAGAGACAGTGGTGTGGTTATCTCCACTTTAGGTAGGGAAAACGGACACTGAGATGTGTTAAGTAATGTCATACAGCCAGCAAGTGGTGGAGCCAGGATGTGAATGCAGATAATCTCACTCAGAGGTCTTATCAGCTGTGCTACACTGTTTGAACGCCAGGCTCTTTCCGAGATGTGGTAGAGGAATCCCAGAACAAATATGACATTCTTCCTGTTCTTCAGGAGTCAGCGAGGACAGGAATAATCAATCACTCATCACATTACCACTGAGACATACGATGGTAAACATATTATTCCTCTGTGCTTCAGTTTCTCATCCTTAAAATTGATGTCATCATTGTTCCTACTTCTTAGGGTTATTTTGAGAATTAAATATGTTAAAATTTGTGAAATAAGAGAAGGCTTTGACCATCCAAGAATTGTTAACTCTTCATTATTGTTTTTGTTGTTAACGATTAATATTTGCCATGGGTCAATAAGTCATCATTGTTCAACTACTCTAGATCAGATATGATGGTCATCACTTAAGGATCTATAGGGAACCTGATAGCTGGTCTATATCACCATTTATTCTTTAACTGGTGTGAAGGTAACCCAAAGAATAATGAGAACAAGGAAATAGAGACCCTGCTTGAACAATACTCACTGCCACTTGAGACAGAGAACAAAATATTGGGGTAATCCATCGCTCTACCCGAGAACCCACAAGAACAGAGGTGTAGTTAGGATGGAGGAATTTGTTGGAGAGCAGCAGAGGGAGAAGGGAAACAAAGATGAGCAGAGACAGCTCAGGGTTCCACTGGCTACCACATCTATTCTGTTTCTCTAATGAACCAGGGCAAAACTGTCCTGGAAGCTCATTGATAGGTCTGCCTGTCCTCTGTGATTGGAAATAGGGATGAGGTCGAAGTCTTTGGGACCTCCGCTTTGCGTTGTGAATCAACTCCATTGAGCAAAGAGCAGGTACCCCTTTTCTCTGTCTGGCACATGCTGCTGGCTTAGCGATTAAGTCTGCAGCCGCAGGTAGTGTGGGCCACATAAAGTCGAGGACCTGGGTTTGTTGCCCAGCACTTGGGGAACAACTAACATGAACAACTGAATGGATGGATACATGTTTCTTCCTCCTCTCTCTTCCTCCCAGACTGCCTGCCTACTTGCCTTTATTCTTGCCTGTCTTCTTCCTCTAAATAAATAAATAATTAGCTTTTCCCCGCCTTGGTCTTTCCACACACAGAGAATGTATATGAACAATGGACAAGCCTTAGGACCTGTTTAGGAAGAAGTGGAGTCTGTAAATTTATTTTCTCTGTTCCAGGAACGTGCTATAATGCAGGGCTGTGAAGGCGAACAGAAGTGATCTCTCTTCTCGGGACTAGAAATTTTTCTTCTCTAGTCTGTCCACCACAGAGAGGCACTTCTCCCATTCCTTGGCTTTACAGCTAATATTGCTGTGGACACTAGCTGATTTCTCCCACCTCAAAACAGTTCCAGTATTCAAAAACCCACACATCTCACTGCTTTGACTCAGAAAGAACAATTGTTTTAGAGTAGTAAGGAGGAGCAGGACTTAAAAATGCCTTTGAAGATCTTGAAACTGATTTTTCAATGTTTTACTGGTGATGCGTGTCCTGTATGACCAAGTTGCTCAGAAATGATGAGATGATATCTTATTCTTATTACATTTCCAGTGACGTGTACCTTCATTATCTGCAAAGAGCACTGGAAACTCATGGACCGCTGAGCTTGAGGTATCACTATCACCACCAGCAAGTCTTGCTTTTCCCCCTAAATTTCTACGCACCCTGAAAATGGGCTTCCTTTTAAAATTGCAGAATGATAGAGTCTACACTCCCTTTTTCATGGGAGAGAACCATTTTCCACCACCCACAGCTTTCTTTGTTTGGAACTGTTCATTCTTGGCAGTGATATTCTTAAACCAGGGAAGAATGAGGAAATTTCACTGTCTTGGTGAAATTACCTCATTTAGGAATAATTGGTATTCACAGAAGAGATGCACATTTTCATCTACCTAGTAATGAACAAATTAACAAGACACCTACTGAGTTGTGTTAACAAAATTACCAAATGTAAAAGGAACTAATTACTATCCACTTCATCCAGACAAACTCAAAACTGCATTCATAATGGGGTTTGTGGCTGACTTGATGTAGACTGTGGAGAAGGGAAATGAACAGGTACCTGGTGATCAAAGACTCTGTCCATGGTGATTGTTTGGGGAGTGGTGTCTGCTTCTCAAGGAGGCCGAGATGATTTCTAGAAGCCTCTCTTCCTTGCTGGGGAAGATGCCGGCACCAGGCATGTTTTCTTTTCAGGGATAACTGATTGCTATTCATAAAATAGCAACCAAAACATATACAGATGCATTTTAGACATAGTAATCCTTTACAGAGAGATGTAGGCAGCAAATTGTCTCTGTGATGATGGAGTCAGTTTAGCCAAAATTCACGGAACTCTTGGATTGGTGCTTTTGAATGGATTTTGACTTTTGGAGACGGGGGTCCTGATATAAATGAAAGTAAAGTTCTCACATGTGTGCTGGTATTTTGGTATTTACTCACATCAAATACTTTTTTTTTTAAGGATGTTTGACTAGGCTGTTGATAATTTTTCAGACTACACAATTATCAACCCAACCTTCACGAATTAAATCTAATTTCGTGTGTTAAGCATATTTTCCTTAGAATTTACAGTAGAGCTCCAGAGGAATTTGAAGGCATTTCAAACTATTTAGCTTTAACTAAATATCTTAGCAGTTTGACTTGGAAGCAAAATTTAAAATAGCTTATTATAGAGGTTAAGAGGAGATAGAAAAAAATAAAGGCTTTATTCACTTCATGCATTCATTCATCATTCAGCAAGCAGTATCGATTGGCTACTATATGCCAATGACGTTCTAAATGCTGGGGCTAAAACAAGAAACAAGATAAGTGAAATTTCTGCACTCAGCATAAATTCTGGAGAATAAGATGAAGAAGATACAAGCAAAGAGCAGCAAACGATGGTTTCAGAGAACAGTATATGGTCTGAAATAAAGGGAGCAGATGTTGTGATGGAGTAATGGGGTGGGGGGATAGGTTAACAATGTGAAGTACAGTGGTTAGGGAAGAGCTGAGATGTGTTCTTCCAATTAATCCAGTTTGTTCTAGTCTATTTTCATAGAGGAACCAGGTTGTAGAGCCAACTTCCAAAGTCCTGACCAAGCATAGATTTTTTTATTAGATTTTATGCACTTTTTTATATTTTCTATCACATATTGCTATGATCAGCTACAGGTACTCTGGAGCTGATTGGCCTCCCTTCTTTCTGTACTGTATAGCAGATTTCCCTCCACCAATGCAAGGGGTGGCTGCTCCCTGTTTTCCTCTGGGAAACCAGTGAGTAATTACCAATGGGTTACCATATCTGCCTTCCTTTTTCTTTTTTTTGCTAAATGGCATTGTATTGAGTAGGCCTTGAAATTAAGGAAAACATGCATGACTAGGTGGCTCAGAGTAAGTACAAGTGGAAACAAACAAAATTTGAAATTCTAGGGAGAAATTTCTCAGAGTTCCCACTATACACACACACATACTGAGAATTGGAATATCGTGGGGCTGGTGGCTGGGATCAAGGCTTCTGCATTGAGAGTTAGGGCTCAATGAATGTTGGTTGGATGAATTCATAAATGAATGTATGATTGAATGAATAAATGGAATCGACCTAGTGCTTTTGGAAATTACCTCAGATATTGGAGAACAGAGTAAAGATGTACATGTGGAAACACCACCACCATCATACACACACACACACACACACACACAAATACACCTTATACTTGTAATTTTCCAAAGTATGGCTCTAAAGAACACCAAGAGTCTTTTCTGGTTGGTTTGGAATAGAGTGTTCACATATGAACCTTTTTTTCAGGGAATGTTGCATTTGAGATTTAAGTCCAAGAGTTTAACATCTTACGTTGGAGAATATAAAGTACTTTTTCTTTTATAACAGGGACCACTTCAAGAAGGCAAATAGGGAGATGACAGATTTCCTTTTTGGTAAAGCATAGAGTTGAAAATAGGAGAAAGTGGTATGTATCGTCAACATTAGGAAACTATTTAGCAATTTGGTGCTTGTTGTGAAGTAGTGAAAAGAGCAGTAGCTCAAAAGAACTGGTTGGTGGCCCTGGATAAGTTACGTACCCTCCCTGAGCTACAATTCTTAAAATATACAGGTTGTTTAATATCAATTTTCAAAGTATGTTCTGTTGCTGGTAGCATACATTTTTTACATCTCTATCAGAGAATCATGATATCATTGGCATGTAAAGTCCTGCAAGAAAGATATCTGCTTCACTTACTTGAAAGAATATTTCCAAAACTTTCCTCTTCATAACTGCTATCTTGTTATATTTTCTAACTATTTTTTCCAATATACGTGATCTTAGGATGGTCTTCCAGACTCTCTATTCGACACACATACACACACACACACACACACACACACACACACACACACACACAACCTCTCCACATCTTCTTGCCAAGCAGAATAGGTCCATTTCTTTTACTTTACCAACCACTGTAATTGAAACTCACCCCAAGTTCAGTTTATTTCTTTCCTAAAGTGCTGTTGTTAAAGAAATTTACCCCCATTGCCACGCTCAGCATGAATCACAGCATCCTACATATTCTAGAGTCGTCTTCCCCAAGCCCAGATCAGATTTTTCAGGTAAAAGTCACAGGCTCATTAGCTCTTATTTCCTATAGGTCTTTTTGCTAATTTTCCTGAAATGGAATAAAGATCTCTAAGTATCCTGTGATGCATATGGGAAGGGATGTTAAGTCTAAGGAATGTGTGTAAATAGGCGCTATTTACTAATGTACAGAACCCAACTAAAGATTGTACATCTCTTTGAGTCTTTCCCTGAATTTTGTTCAGGAATTACTTGTCCCCTCTACACTCCCTTTTCTGACTTTAGGAACCACTGTATTTTTAGTTCTAAACATAGTTTCTGGTAGAGAGTTGATAGATATTTAACAGAAAACTGTGGAATAAATGAATGAGGATAAGGGGGAAGGAAGAAAATAGGAGTAAGGCAGGGAGAGAGGGAAGGAAGGAAAAATGAAAGACATTATCTCTATACTTTCCATTATTATAGTTTCAGTGGTTTCTGCGTATTTCAAAAGTAACATCCCAAATTTACATTGTGTTTTGCTATGCCCTTCAAGGTTTCTGCTGTCACCGTAGTGAATGCTTGTTTTCTAATTATCCTATAGCATCTGCTTTTAAAGCTGGTAATGGCCACTTGTTACCAGAGACACTTTGGGAGTAGCTAAAGGCCAATCAATAATATGCTGATTCTTTTGGAGAGATTCCGCTCCAAAAACATAATGCTGGAAATTATATTCTATCATTTGGCTTGAAGCACAGCATGTGGTTGTCACAAGGGGCCATTTGCTCCGGGGGTGAGTATGACATTGATAGGATCTAATTTCACACCCATTGCAACAGGTTGAAGAGCATCGCTGCATTGCAAACCTTGAGTTTTGTCTGCTGCTTGGTGCCTTTTTGTTGCCAGACTCTATTTCCTAGTTTGCTCTGCCAAAACTGGCAGGCTAGCAGCTTTTCAAAAAATTAGGCAGAAGATAAAATTTTCTGTAGCATACGATGAAAGATGGAAAAAAATGAAACTACTAAAATGTCTTTATAGAAATGCAAAGACTATAGGAGGTTGGCAAGAAGATAACTGTGTGTCTGGGTGAAGGAGGTTATGACTACATTTAGATAAACAAAATCTGCTGAGATCACGTTGAGATGCCATCCTTAAAAGATAAATTACCATAAAGGGATTGGATAAAGAAAAAATATGATGGAGAAGTAGCATCTACATCAAAGTATTTTTAATGGAATCTAGAGTCTCTGTTGGCATTGAGATAAGCCCTAAGTTGAATTATGGTTTATGAGACATTACTATATAAAAGTTCTAGAATAAGTTGTCTGCTTTCAAGATGCTTCCAATCTTGTGACAGATAGTGCATTCTTTAAAAAATGTTTAACACCAGGCTCATATTTATAATTATTGGTATGTATTTACAAGTCAAATAGAGCAATTGATGAGGCAAATGCAAAAAATCAATTAGTTTTAAGCCTAAGGGATTATGTCAGGAGAATTAATTGAAAAGGGAAGTCAATGCAGAAAGATGAGGCTAGAAAAGACCACCTTCTGAGTAAGTCTGCTTCTTCTCTCTTGCTGAAATTTCTGCTGCTGGAATTTTTATCTCTACTTGGATGCTGAAGCTGAGACTCTTCAAGGCTTTCTTGACTCCTAATTTTCTCTCACCGTTCAATTCCAATGAGTCATTAAGTTATACTGCTTTCTCTTCTTATAAAAGACAAACATTTGATCCTCTTTCTCCCTTGTCACTAATCTACCTTAGTAAGAATGTTTTGTCAATTTATTAGATTAGAGTAGATACCTCACTCTTACTGCTTTTGTTTGCAGATTACATCATCACATTCAACCTTTCATAGTGCCTCCTATTAGAGAAATGTTTCTCAAATGAATCTTGTGGTGTCATTCCTGCTTAAAATCTTTCAATGTCTCTCCTTTACCATAAGATGAAGTCTAAACTCAGCATGGTATCTGTGTCTTCTGTGACTGGGTCCCTGCCTACCTCTGCAGATTCAGCTGTTAATTCTCCTTTCACAATGGTCTTTTCTTTAGTACATAAAGGGAGATGGTCACCATTCTTCTTTCAAGGAAATAACGTAATAGAAGAGAAAGTTTAAGCTATTATTACTTTTTTTTTTGGCAGAGAAGAATGAAGAGTGAAATGATGACATATCTCATCTGAAGTCAGTAGACATGGATTTGAATTCTAGATATGCCATCTAATGGCTGTATGACTGGTCAACTTATATAATGACTACGAATCTAATAATTTCTCAGTAAAGATTAAACTCAATGATGTAGGCAAAGTACTTAACAAAATTGCTAGTGTAAGTGCATATGCTTAATAAATGGGAACATCTTTTCCTCTTCTAGTCTCTTCTCTTCCCTTCTTTAGGTTCTTGTAAGCTCCCTTTCCTCTCTTCCTCCCTCCCTCTCTCTCTCTCTTTCATTCTTTTATTTTTCTTTCTTGTTTTCCCCTTTTCCTGAAAGCTAGA
The DNA here is from genome assembly GCA_004363575.1 of Solenodon paradoxus. Classification (NCBI taxonomy): domain Eukaryota; kingdom Metazoa; phylum Chordata; class Mammalia; order Eulipotyphla; family Solenodontidae; genus Solenodon; species Solenodon paradoxus. Next base: position 220,651 of record RJWH01001239.1, on the reverse strand, counting down.
AAGTCTGCTTAGAGGGACTAGAAGTCAGGATCAATGTGTCAAAATAGATTTTTGCAGTATACCTCAAATCCATGTATGAGTGCTATGCATTGCAAAACCTTAGAACATAATGAACTGCATGACTAACCCACAAATTAATGCAAAAGTTCTGGGAACATTTTATGCCAGATATTTGTCTATTATCACTTTATATTATCTTTAATTTATAATTAAATTTTGTTATTTAAATGTTGAGTGTTGGGTATTGTTTCTCTTAAAGTTAGTACTCTATGAGCCCTGGTGGAGTAGAAGTCTATCATCTTCCAGGGGGCACAGTTCACAAACATCCTAAAGACCTGGGTTCACCTGCTGGGACAGGAGTAGGGGTGAAATCAAGATGAACAACTAAATAAAAATAAACGAATTGTTTAAAAACATATTAATACTCCAACAGGATGTATATTCAGATTCTCTTATTCCCAACACTGAGCTAGTGGGTCATTAAGTTTTTTAGACACAATATGTATAATGCTTAGGATCTATGTACTTTTGAAGGACCTGAAAAAAAGGAGTTTGCTATCTCTGTAACTAATACATTCATAAAAGAAACAAAACAATTAAACTGCCAATTGAACCAAGTGCATGGAAAGATAGTATAATTGTAGTTTGTGACATCATCATGTATCAGCAGTACCAAGATCCTTGTTAGAATCTAAAGGAAGGCAGTCAACACATAGGTTATGTTTGAATGATTAATGATATTTGGGGAATTATGTATAGACTGTGACTTATTTTAAAAGGGAGGCGGAGAGAGAGAGAGAGAGAGAGAGAGAGAGAGAGAGATCCTTATAAATAGCCCCATGAAGCATACACTATTTTGTTAGTACTAGCTTTTAGAGACAGTTGCTTGGTAATTATTTTTATTGTGCATATAGTTTTCAAATTTGATATATGGTTGTCATAGTTGATTTGTTGCAACCAACTTGCTTTACCTTTTTAATTTTAGAATTTTAGATGAAAAATGTAAGTCATATAGCAAGAGGAAAATTTGAATCTCTTTAGTATTAGAAGGAGGTAAATATTTTTGTTAAATAAAATAGTTGTTATTTTTCTTGAGATTAATGAAGGAATATGTGAGATGTCTTAGATGAATAAATTATTTTTCAAATTATTTTTTTGGCTATTTTTTCTCAGTAGGATAAAAAAGGATATATTAAAAACAACATACAAATTTAAAATAAATGAGGAAAAGATGTAAGGATTGAATGAGTTAATTCTAGTGAAATTAGATTAAATATCAGTGAGAAAGAAATTTCCTGAGAGTATATTTTTTAAAGTCAGGTAAGAAAGGCATGGCAATATTATGACTATAAAATGGTAAAATTCCTGGACGTTATATTTCTAATCGTATTTAAACAAAGAAAAATGCAGAAAAGACGTCCATAATTAGAAATTAATGAAGACTTTTTGAAAAATAAAAAAGAATTGGCCAGAATTTCTCAGCCAGGCATTGAAGTATGTAAAGTTAAGAAACTACTGCATCCAAGTGTGAAAGAGAATTGGTATCAATTTCTTAGCTGTGTATAATGACTCTTGAAACATGGCAGAAGATTAGAGCTTTCTAAGAGGAATGGAGACAAAACAGTTAGCATTCCTGGTCTTGACAAAAAGATGTGACATCAGACTCAGTTAAATGGAGAAACTATTTTCAAATAGACTCAAACACTTTAGGAGATGATATTATGGAAAATACTCTTTAAAGGTAAATTAGATATTTTTTGGAGGGGCAGGGACTATATTTATCAGCTTTTGCATTCCTCCAGGGTCTTATGTTAAATTATAAAAATGAATTATGAAAAAGGTAGTGGCAAAGATCACTGGAACCCTGGGGTGGGTATAGTGTGAAATATAGACTGAGATGAAATTTCAATATCTTAAAATGAATATACCATTGTGAACAAAAGTAATAGGTATCATTTTAAAAAGGTATATGAAAATGCTATACCTATAATGACAATATATTACTATAATGTTTAAAGTGGCACACTTCAGCTATGATATTAAGTCATTTTTATTAAAAAAAAAAACCCAAACAAATTAATTTGTCTAAAAACTCAATGTCAACTTTCTTGCCATATTCATTTTTATTTTGAAGTCCTAGGGTAATAGAAATAACCTCAAACAAAAACCATATATATAATAATAAATTTAAGATAATAAATTACAAAAATAATGATATTATAATTTGTCAAAAGAGCCTAAAGACTTGCAAAGCTTCATCAATTATTAGCAAGAGCTAATCAACAATAATGACAATGGTGATGACAGTGACATGTATTGAGTACTGTGTACCAGGCAGTGTCTAAGCACCACTCATGAATACATTTAATCTTCAAATAGTGCTGTGAGGCATATGCTACTATCCTCTCTTACTTATACAGATAAGGAGACTGAGGCAAGAGGAAGGAGAACTTGTTCAGGTGAATAGTTAATGGCAGAAACACAAGTGTTTGCTGAGTGTTAGTAAATGGGCAGGAGTTCATTCCCTCATTCGGCAACTCTACCTCCCACTGAGGGTCTGGCACTGTGCTTACAATGGAGAAATCCTGGCATGAACCAAGTAGATAAAGCTTCTTCTTTGTAAGACTGAAATCTACTTCCAAATATGAGGTCTAGCTCCATCAAGACTTCACATAGTGGCCAGCAGTACATTGCTTAGAATGCGCCCCTGGCATTCCGCAGACATTCATCAGGCCTCTGTTTAGGTCATTAAATCCCATTTTCTGATGAAAGGCCATTTCTGATCTCTGGATTCAAACATTCTCCAGTCGAGCTCAGTAATCTTCAAGTCAAAATATTGGCATGAGACCCCAGGCTGGAATGTAAGCTTCTAATTTCCTTATGGCTCTGGGATGCCACCCCAGGAGGAGGTTTGTAAGGGTATAACTCACTAGAACAGTCAACTTTGGAGTCAGACTGTCTAGCTTTGAATCTCAGCTTTGCCCCTTACTATCTCTGTGACTTTTAACAAGTTACTTAACCTTTCGGTTAATGAAGGAAAATAACGTGCACGACTTTAGAGCGTTGAGGTAAAAATTAAATGAGATATCACAGGTGCAGAGAGAGTGTGGCATGAATGTTATTGAAGACATAGGGATGCTATTAATGGTAATGATGATGCCAAGAGAAGAGTCTAGAATGGAAAAATTTTTCTGTTTTCAACATCTACATTCCCTCTCTTCTTCCCACTCTGATGTCAGTTTCTGATTTTCAGGACCTCTATAGTCTACACTTTTCAACTTGTTCTGGTTCATTATTCCCACAGTTTTGAGCAAAGGTAATAACAGATTGGACAGCAATAAGTATCATTATTCTCCACTGAGTCCATTTTGGCTCAGTCACTGCCCTGGACCCAAATCATGTATCAAATGCATTTAATCCTGTCAACAATCTTCCCAAAGAACTAAGATTCGGGCAATTTAAAAATGCAGCTAGAAACAAGTGAAAGCAAGAATTTGAAATCTCATTTGTCTGACTCAGAGTCCATGCATTTTCACTATACTGTGTAGCAGAATGCTGAAAAGAGGCAAGTAGCTGCCTATTAATGTATTAAGTGCATAGTGCATATGAGATGTGACAACCCATAGTGTCATGGACTCCACTGTTCCTTTCTGTTAGGAACTGGTTTTCAGAAGCTGTGAATGTGTCAGAGAGTGGAAATGTAGAATTTCTGTACCTGAGAAATAATCTTATCCTCTTTTCTATGGATAGGTTTTAACTTTTTAACCACACTTTTAAAATGTGCATGGCTTTTATTTTTTAGAGGAAAGGGGCAGGTGAGAATAAAAGCAAGTAGGCAAGCAGGCAGGAAGGAAGAAGAGAAAGTAGCATTTTATTTTATTTAGTTGTTCACACTGGTTGTTTTCCCCTGTCCTGGGACTCAAACAGAGGTATGCGGGCAGAGCTCCTTTGGAGGCAGTGGACCCAACCACTGCTCTACCACGGCACGCCCTGCTATGCTGCTTATTAACTGTCAGTGTTGAGTTACCCAGAGTTCCGCTTTTCAGTAACTTACATACAGATGACTCCTGACATAATAGTTCAACTTACTTTTTTTTTTTTTTTTTTGACTCTAGAGGGAACATGATAGGCATTCAGTACGAAATGTACTTTGAATTTTGATCTTTTCTCAACCTAGCGATATGCTGCATGAGACTCTCACGTGAGGATGAGCAGGAGCAGAGAATGGCAGCGCCCAGTCAGCTACGCCACCACCAGTGGAAACAACAGTCTTTCACTTCCCATGTGGAATTCAATACCTTGTGAGTTATTCAACACTTTGCTATAATGTAGGCTTCGTGTTTGATGACTTCACCCAGCTATAAGCTGCTCTAATTCAGAGCATGTTTAAGCTAAGCTAGGCTAAGCTATGATGTCTGGTATGTTAGGTGTATGAAATCCAGTTTTGATTTAAAATATTGATATTATTAATTTACCATGGGTTTATTGGGATATAATACCATTGTAAGGCAAGGAAGGCCTATCTTTCGTCCATTCATAGACAAATTTTGACGTCAAATATCTAATTCTTGTATTGGCAGAATCGTTTTAGCATCTTATTCCCAAATTATTACCTTCTAGAGAATGTTAAAGAAAGATGGGAGTGGTCAGGAGTCTTCCTCAGATGTTTCTTTGTTAAATGTATATTAAAAATACATAGTCAGTTTAGGAGAACACCTGTCAGAGTTCTCAACTATTGTTCTCATTCTTCACCACAGCAGGCCAGGAGAAGATTGTAAGTAAAATACTGGAACATTATCAGAGAAAAGACTATAATATTATTTTAAATAATTTCAGACTTACAGAAGAGTTGCAATAAAAGTACAAACATATCCACATTCCCTTTACCCAGATTATCCAACTCAACTGTTAAACATTTGCTCCATCGTCTTTCTTTCCATCTCTCTTTTTCTGTTTTTTGCTCTCTCTGTCCCTCTCTCTTCTCTCTCTCTCTCTCCAACACACAACTGTACATCCCCATTAAAGCAAATTGAAAACACAAAGCTATAATCATGATAAAAACTCCACTGTGTAATTCTCAAAATACTCTCCTAACACTAGGATCCTCTCCTAACATAAGTTTCAGACATACAGACCTCCGAGTAAGGCAATTAATACTGATTTGATATGATATGATACTACCAGCCAATCAGCAGACCCAGTTCAAATTCTAGCAATTCACCCAATAAAGTTCTGCCTTTCTAGTGCAGGCTTCTATCCAGGAGCACTCATGGCATTAGGCTGTCATGTCTCTGTTCTCCTCCAAATGAAAACAATTTGGTGATCTTTCCTTTTCTTTTAAGTCTTTGACCAGTTCTTAAAGCATACAGTTTTCACATTCTTAGGTTGTGTTCTTAGAACCAGACTCAGACCTTCCGTTCTTGGTGGCAACATCACAGGAAAGGTGCTGTGTTCTCAGCACATCCTATTTGGGGCACATAATATCAATGTATCATATCTCTAGTGATATTAAATCTCATCACTGGTCATATTGATGCATGTCAAATTTCCTTATGACAATGACACCATTTCCCTTTGTAATTGACAAGTATTTGCAGGAAAAGCGCTGAGCGCACAATGTTCTAGCCTCCACAATTTTCTACCCCTTGTCTGAATCAATTGCCACTGTGGTAATTGCTTAATGGTAATTTTTTTTTTTTTTGTTTTCATAATTTATTCTACATGCTGATATTAAGAAAATTTGTTTCTTCTACCTTCTACACTTATTTATATTAGTATGGGCCATAGATGCCAACTTAATTTAATTGATTACATTTTGTTGTTCTAAATGTATTTTGATGCTCAAACTCTTTCTGATAAGGACGATGACAGTCCTTTCCAGTGATTTTTCTTTTTCTTTTTTTTTTTTTTTTTTTTTAACATTTTTTTTCTTCACTTTTTGGCCACAACTGTTTTATGTTCAGTTTTTATTTTTCCTATTCTGGCTCTGAAATCATTAATTTCTCCAAGGAACTGGGACTCCTTTTTGTGGAGAAGGGTATTTAGAAACCAAGATCTGTGTACTCAGTGCCATCAGTGCTCTGGGGCATTGTTACTTCATGACCCTCTCGGAGGAAAGGGCTAGAAGTCTCTTTCTTTTTCTCACTCTCTCTCTCTCTCTCTCTCTCTCTCTCTCTCTCTCTCTCTCTCTCTCTCTCTCTCTCTC